>PVHY01006729.1:31763-72384 GCA_004024945.1 Uropsilus gracilis
TCCCTCCCTCCTTCCTTTTCCTCTTTCCTTCCTCCCTCCTCCCTTACCTCTTTCTTTCCTTCCTTCTTTACTGTATACCTACTATTTGTCAAAGCTCTGTGCTGGGAGGTAAAGTGCTTCATATTTTCAGTCACTAGCTTTGGCTCTTTCCCTCTTCAGAATTCCTTCTTCCCCTTAGTCTTTGGGCCTTTGGATGCTGCTGGTAGAATGTGCTCTGGGGCAGTGATAGCTCCTCTCAATCTAGCTTCTCCTGCGTCCAGCTGCATTGAGCCACTGATCACCTCATACCTATGACACTTTCTCCTGATTCTGGGGTCTGCTAACACTGTGTCCTGCCCCAGACTGCCAATCCCTTGCTGAGATCCGCTGGAGCTTGCCTGCTTGGAGACACTGCTGCCTGAGAAACTTAGCCTTTGCTCCCTGAAGTAATTGTGGGCATGGTGGTCTGCCTGAGTGTCGCTCAGCTACATTTGAACTTGTGATATCTGAGTCTGCCCTACTCATCTTTATATCACAGCGGGGTGAAGCCTTGAATGCTACTGTGTGCAATAGAATGGGGGAGGAAAGGAAAAGGTAAAGAAGAAAATAGAAATCACTTAATTCCCTTACTCAAAGAAGTCTTCTAGAGATATCTTTAAGACCTTTTGAACTCAAATTTATGTGGTTAAAATTACTGTGTGTTGTTTTTCTATTAACATATTAATATAATCATATATTCACATATTCATATTTTCTGGTGTCCAAAAGATTTCTAGTCAGGAATTTAATGGCCTTTATTCATTGTATAGTTAATCCCTTTTTAAATTGTTGTGCATTTATATTATTTTTAAGTTTTTTGTCTTAGTGAAAAAGCCATGGAATATATCTGTGCCTTACTCTTTGTTTACCTCTCATGATTTCTTTTGGAGAGATTCCCAGGAGTACAATTACTGGGTCAGAGAGTAGCAACGCTGCTAAACTTTGAGAAATAATGGCAACTTGCCTCGCAGAAAGATTGTACCAATCTCAATATTCCCATCCACAGTTTTTAACGGTTGTGTTTGTAAATCAGTAAAGAAGATGGAGGTGAATGAAGCCTGATAACCTCCTGCTCCACTGTGCTTTCATTTGGAGGAAGCAGTTTTCTCGTGCTGGGGGCTGAGCCTTCAATGACAGTGGCCAGTCTGTCAGCACAGTTGACATTTTCCAGGCAGGGTTTGGGGACCCACAGCCTTCTGGAAAGACTGTGCAGATTTCTGAAGCAGGGGAGGGGAAAAAAAAACTGCCTAGTGACCTATGGGTTCCAGGCTCCCTGCTGCATTCCATTAGGCTCACGTTCATCAGTCAGGAGCTCAAGCTTTGGGAAAGCTCAGCTGGCTTTCTAAAGCCTGTTGGGATTTAAAGGAGAAGTGGGTGTGGATGAAGCATTTGTTGCTGTTGTGGTGGGGGAAGGTCATTACTGTGTTCTCTTCTGGGGGCCTCCTGACCAGTTAAGCCCAGGAGCAAATGTGGGTTCCAAGAGGTTAGTCTTTTGCCTGAGAGGGAATTGAACCTGCTGAAAACTGAACCTGCATTCTTCTGGGCATGCGCACCTGTTGAAGTTTTCAGTGTACTCTGTTAGTGTTGCCTGTTTTTGTTGATAAACTTCTGGAGTTACATGGCACTTTGAACAGTAGATAAAATAGGCCACCTACATACATGTATGTTGTGAGGATGAGTACTCAGAACTTATGGTTCAAAGTAGACATTATATTGCCATGTAGTAAATTTTTAAAATTTAGGAAATTGAATAGGAATAGGAAGTTGAATATGAACAAAATGCAGCAGGAGACTCTGATAGCTACCACCATGCCAGTGCCTTTTAAAACTCTCACTTCTGATGTGAGATTTATATATAAATTAGGGGGGGGGAAATGATTGTAATAGACCAGACCACATGTTATCCAGAATTTAAATAATTCAAAAATTATTTTATATCTCAAACAATAAAAAATAAAATAAAATAAAACTCTCACTTCATTTAACCTTTAAAGTGCATACTGTTATTATTTCCCCCCCTTTTTTTTTTTTTTTTGGTAGATGAGGAAAATGAAACTTGAAGGAGTTAAATAGCTTAATCAAAACCATAAAGCAATAGATGGTAGAACTGAATGGGACTCTAAGTCTATCTGTTCCCAAGCCTGTGGCCCTCTCAGTACTGGGGGATTATTTTACTTCTGCCTTTGGCAGGAGCTGGAAGAAGGTAGGCTGTGCACCCCTTAAAAAAACTTTTATGGTGAACTGGACTGGGATCTGCACTGAGAAGCACTTAGAGCTGAAAACTTCAAAGTAGGGGGGAGAGTTGGACAGTCCCTAGCGCTTTCTGGTCTTGTACCCTCACTGTGAGGTCCTTGTGTTTAGTTGGGGCAACTTTTATACAGCCATGTCCATTTGGTTGCTCACTCCTGGTGTTGCTCCACTGGGTTTCTAGCTCTCTCAGAGAATCAGAATCAGATCCTCACTTTTTGATACTGTTGTAAATTGAGTTTGTTGGCAATTGTGAGGTGTGAGGGCTTTGTGTACATAGATGCTTCGTCTGCCCTCAAAGAGGCCTTGTCAGTACCAGGAGGCATGAGTTCAGGTCACTGCAAAAGAGAAGGCTTCGTGGACCTGAGCTTCCCGCCATTGGTTGTCAGAGACTGCAGTCTGTATCTTAGTTGAGGACTCTTTCCTTTTTTGGTTTTGGTTGTATGAACCAGTATAGGTAAAATCAACTGGACTTAGCATGGGCCAAAGGGAAATTCTCTATTATAAAGAAGCAGGGTGTTGGGGAACTGAAGTACTGGAATCCAGGCTGGGAAGATGTTGGGAAACCTGTTCTCACAGCACCTCCCTCCCGCTTCCCTGATCTTACTTCTCTGCTTCCGTAGTTACATATGTTTTATTTTGTGTTTGTGTGCATGCGCATGTATATTTGTGACTTTGTATGTATTGCTCTTTAATCATGTCTCTCTCTCCAGACTTCTACTTTTCATATATGTAGATTCAAATGTGGATACTTATAGTAGCAGTTCCCATGTCTTTAGACCAGGGTCCAGCAGAAGCCATTAACTCAGCCCCAGGGAGAGAAAACCTGACTACTCAGAGGCAGAAGTGGTCTGTAGTATGAACCTGGCTGCTGAATGGAGAGGTGCAGTTCTCAGAGGGAAATGAAACTCTATCAAGGGAAATAGAGGGGCAGAGCAGTTTGACTAGAGAGTAGAATTCAGAGCAGACTAAGGAATGGGAGCTCCCAGGTGGCAAATTTCAGATGAGTAGTAAAAAACAGACCTTGAAGTGGTAGAGGATGGCCCAGAATGCTTTGGGTGGTAGCAGAATCCTATGTGCAAGAACTGAGAGTCATCAGTTGTACCCAAAAGGAACCCAAGCATGTGCTGAGAAGGGACCACATGGCCTTTAGTGTCTCTGGTGGCCATGACAGTCTGACTCTGAACTGCTGCAGATGCTTCCCCTGGATTCTCCATGCATAGAGGAAAAATTGGAGGAAGATTTAGAGGTATCTCATTGTTATACCAGTATTGGAGCAACATAGTATGACATTATATATTGTTATTGCTAAAGGATGGGGTTGTGGAGGAATTTGGTTTTTGTTCTTCTATGTTTATTTTTCTATAAAAACATAAACAAGTATGTTTATGTTAATAGTAAACTAGTTAGATGCAACAGTTAAATTTCACTAGGCCAGTGTATATTGTCAACTCTGCATGATATTTTGCCTTGTGTAAGATGAACAAACCTATACTCTTGCGGTCAGTTTACAACCTGTGTGGAAGAATGATATAAACACATGATTCATACTGAAAGGAGGCCAAGCTGAGTGTTTGTGGAGTGTTATAAAATATATGGACGATGTACATATGTCATGTACACTCTCAGAAGCTCATGAAGGAGTTCATGAAGGATAGCATATATCTGGGTACAAAGTAGTAGTTCTCAGCCAGGGGCAATTTCAGCCTCAGGGGACATCTGGCTGTGTGTGAGGACATTCTTGGTTCTCATACCTGGAATGGAGAGAATGCTGCTGGCACATAGTGAGGGCTGCTGCTGGTCATTGTGCAATGCTCAGCACTGCCCCTTTAACAACAAAACATTACCTGACCCCAAATGGCATTCGTGCCATATCTTCTAAATCCAGTGCATTAAAAGCATGAGTAGGACTTTGGCAGATGGGCATTCCCGGAAAAGAGAATAATGGCAAAGCCCAGTGGCAGAAATGTCCATGGGAATTAGTGGAGGGCATGTGAAGCTGGTGAAATGGGCATGGCTTGATGAATGAGGCTCTCAGTGCTAATGGGAGCAGCTTGGATGTTTTTCCATGAGCACTAGGGATCCATGGAAGTCCTTTGAGTAGTGCTGGAGCAGTTGCTCTCATCGAGTGGTGTCAGTTTTCATCACCCCAACTTTGCTTCATTGTTTGCAGGTCTGCACATCCACAGAGACTAAAACACACCCATGTTTTCCTGTTTTCCATTCCACTCTCCAGTCTTTGTTTTTCACATATTTGAAGGAAAGCTCTGTCAGCACTCTCCCTTACTGACCCGTGATTCCCATCTGCTGGTGACAAAGGGATACAACAAAAATAAATAAGTAAAATCCACTTTTGACTTCCTGCTGCAGTTTCCAGGAAGATACCACAGCGAGGGGTGACTATCTATGTCTGTTTTGATGGCCTTGTAGTGGTTTTTGCTTGCATTGCTTATCTAGGCTGGGCATTTGCTAACATCCTCACACTATCTCAGGATGCAGAGTGAAGGGAGGGAGGGGAATGGGTACTTCATGCTCAGTCCACATGATGCAGACAGTTAAGCTGGACTGGATCAGACCTCAGCCAAGAATGCCTGCACTAGGGGAGGGGATGCCTCAGAACTCAACAGGGTGCTCTTCCCATTTGTTCCCTATTTACTCACCGGTGTTAGAATAGTGCTGGACACCTCACTATACCAGGTCAGCACAGTGTACACAAGGTCATTATGTCAGGGCATGTCAGGGTTCAAGATTCACCCCACAGTTGAGATCAGAGTTGATCCTAGAACCAGCCTTCCTAACCCCAGTTGAGAACTTTTCCCTATACTACATCCCCTTTCAGTGCACAGGGACCCAGAGATGTCATCCAGAGCCCTAACTGTTTGGAGCTCCTCCCAAGTAAGGAAGCTTTAGCTTGCTCTGTTCTCCAGACCTGTTCCCTCAGCTCCATCACTCTCCACACCAACCAATCAATCCACCCTAAAAAACAACTCACTAGCATGACAGAGGAGCAATGGAAGCCTACATAAAATGTCAGCGATTGCCAGTTATTTTAGCTCTGCTCCCAGGGGTATCTCCAGAAATGCCTCAGCCCAGACATTTCTCAGTAGATCAACTAGTATGGAAGAAAGCTAAGAATCTACAGGTACAGAAGTTTTGGCCAAATCATATTTGTTGTAAAGCCTTCTTGCCTCGGGCGCACATAGGGAAAGGTGGTTGTTTCTATTTTGGAGGGACCCAGGCTAGACCTTAGATATCCTCTGAGATGCTCCAGAACAAGCTGTGGAGAGGCATTTCCCATGCACTTACCATCAGAATCAAGTAGTGAGAAAGGGGGTGTGGGGTGCTGTAATGATTCCACTGAAACAGTGGCACCCCTCCTCACCTCTCCAGAAACAGCCTGCACTGGAAATGTTAGTGTTCTCTTCCTCCACCCCAGCCCCCAGTGAGACTGCCTTGCAGGCACTTGGTTGTTCTTGCATCCCAGCCTTGTGGCATTCCTGGCTCTTAGAGATATAAAGGCTTGACACACGCCCACCAGGACTGGTCAGATAACTACCACTGTGGCTTCCTCAAAATATTTCCTTGTGTATCATTCTGTTTGACTCTCCCACCAGCACTGGTGGGGATACCCATTGTGCAGAGGAGATAAAACAAGATTCACTCCTGGGCACTTGTCCAAAGATTCCTCCAGTGCTTCAGTGCAGGCCAGCAAGAGATCCCCACACCCAAAGATCTCCAAGGGCATGTCTCCTCCTGTGCTCAGACTAGAGCTCAGGCAGCTTTACAACCAGACTGTATTCCCCACTCACAAGTGCTGACCAGTTTAGCGGACAAGTGTTTTGAGATGGAAGGAGACTGAGTGGGTGGATGTGTAGTATAGTGCACAACCTGGAGTAAGGCACTGGATGTGCATGTCACACAGACCTGTAGCACACTCTCCCCAAGGGAGATCCCAAGGAAGAAGAAGTAACTTCATGACATTGTTTTTACTCAACTGCTTTCAGCAAAACCCAGGTCAGGCATGAGCCCTGATGGGTATACTTATGTATTAGATGATGTCATTTTAAATAAACCAGTCCTCATGATGACTTAAGATTTCCTCAGCAGATCCCAGGATTCATTGTGTCACAAATACTAGGCTTCAAAATACTTCACCGACTCTCTGCAGTCCACAAAGTTGGGACACCAGTGGCTTAGCCCAGGGTTTTGGAATCTCATATTCGAATTCCTGCCCTGCCATGGACTCACAGTGTTGCTCCAACTATGTAAACTTCTCTGATCCTCATTTCCAATCTGTTAAATGAAAATTATAGTCATACCCACTCTGTAGAGTTTGTGAACATGCAATTGCAGTCATGAACTCAAAGTTGTGCCCAGCGCACTGTGAGCACTCTGTTGGTTACTGGTGCTGGTGATTATGCGGTGCTAACTTGTTTTCAAAATGTGACCCTTTCTTTCTTGTGTTAGTTCTCAGGATAACTAGGAATTTCTCTTATGGCTACCCTGTGATCATGGCCATTTGGGACTCACAAATAAAAGAATGCATATTATTTCTATTCTGAAGCAAACAAGGTGTCATATATTCTTATCCTCAAAACCAATTCTTTCTGTTATTCTGTGTTGAAGTTTTTCTCATTCCTAGTGACCTAGTTTTATGCATTCTCTTGAGATCTGCCGGAGGAAATGGCACAGTTGTCAAAGACTGGTTCTCATTCTGGGGTAGTTGAGAGAAACATATTTTCTAAACAAAACAAATAGTTTTATTTCTGTTTCTTAACTAGTAAGCAGCATTCCACTACAACTTATAGAGCAGGACCAAGGATTACCTTTCCAATCACCAAAAATAACAGGTTATCACCTACAGGCAAATCTTCCTCACCCAGGGCCTGTGTTGTTCCCTGGCACTCTGGAGACCATGGCGTTGTGCGGCCAGCACAGCCGCATTCCGGCCATTTTCCCAAGCTGGGTCCCCTGACATCATCTGCAGGTCAGGTTCCCTTCAGGGGTGCTGTCCCTGCTCCTGCTTCCCTGGGCTGGCCAACTTGGGGGGTTTCCAGCCAGGCCCTCTTTTTAGCAGCCATCCAATGCTGCCATGATCCCTAACTGTCCCCCTCATCCACATAACTCCCTCACAATTAACACCAGGCTGGAGATGTCACTTCCCAAATTTAAATTTCACCCGGTGAGGGAAACCTGGCTGTTTTCCAGCTCGCTTTCTTTTCATGGACTTTTGTGGTCTAATCTGGGAGGCATTCTGGCCACAAGCCAAGTATCCTTGTTTCAGAACGTTTGTGTTCTTCCCTGAGCAGGTGAGTCAGGTGCAGATGCAGTTTGCCTTCCTCTGGCGCCCTCCCCTCACCCCCGGCCAGTAAGATGACTGAGTGAAATGACCACAGTGGTTATGTTTTTAATTGCTCTGCACCTTTCTGCTGCCAAGTCCACTGGTCTGGAATGGTGGTGAACATGAGCCAAATATTGTTTATAACCAAATCACCTCAGATTCATTCTAGAATAAAGTAGGTATATTATATTTTTATATCTGTTTAATATATGTATACTATATGTATAGTGTATTTGTGTATATGTATAGCTATATAAATAAAATATTAGAGTAGAAATGCTCAGTGTTGTAACTTCTGGAAAGAGTATAGTACGTGGCATTTTTGCTCTCAACAGCCAGAGTCATTTAAAAAATACATATTTTTCATTGTGTTATTTTTTATTCGTGTTAAATGTCATTATATCCTCTATAGTGAATTGAGATATGTTTATAATCCCTCCTAAAATTGATAAATCTTATTTTGCTTGGCAACTTCAGTAAATTAAATAAACTAAAATTGTATCATTATGTTTTGTGTTCCTGGGCACAATTCCAATGGGATGTGGGTGAACTTACTCACACAAGCAATTCTCTGACACCAGCAGGGTCTTGGAGACAGTCAATTCCAAAGATACCTCCCTGGGAGTGGTGTCTGAAGGTTAAGGGCTTAGTCTCCCAAGACCACCTTCCTCTTCAAACACCAGCCACAACCCCCAAGCTATCAGCTGCAGACTGGAGATTCCCATGAACCTGCCTCAGACTTCAAGTGCCCACTCTAACTCCAGATTATTACCAGTGCTTCCACTGCCTGTAAGTCAGAGGGTCCCAGGACACCCTTTTCAGGTTCAATTAATTTGCTAGAGTGGTTCACAGAACACAGGGAACCTGAGATCACCATTTTTTTTATTGCAAAGGATACTGAAAGATATGAATCAAGAGCTGGATGAAGACATATGTAAGGTGAGGTCCTGGAACATAAGGGCTATGTCCTTGTGGAGCTTGGGTGGTCTTTGGAAGCCCTATGCTTCCCTATCCTGGAAACTCTGAAACCATTTTCAGGACTTTTGTTTGACTTCAGTACTTGGATGTAAGTTACCTAATCATTGACCACTGGCAGTTGAACTCTACCCCACACCTCTCCCAGGGAAGTCAGGAGGGATCTAGATGTCCAATACACTTTATATTCTGTTAACCTGTCAGCAAACACTTGGGTTGTTTCCATCTCTTGACTGTTGTGATTCATGCTGCTGTGAAAATGGGTGTACAAAGATCTCTTGGAGACAGGTTCTTTTTTAAATCTTCACTACATTCTACTTGGCTGAGTTTAACTATCAGGAAATCTGTAAAAACATACAAGACCAACCTCAATTTGCTAGTATTTGTTCATATGGTATCCTAAAATTCTAGGAATGAGAATGTAGACTCAGTATAGTTGAGTAAGAGGAGTGGAAGGACCTGGTTTTCTACCTGGGCAGGTATGTCTGTCACTGACCCTCACCTTGCTGCAAGAGAGGCTGGAAAAGTGAGTTGTGTGTGTGTGTGTGTGTGTGTGTGTGTGAAAGAGAGAGAGAGAAAGAGAGAGAGACAGAGAGAGAAAGGGGAGGTGGGTCATTGCTATGCTGGAATCTAGAAGTAATGCTTGTTACACCAGCTTACTAGTAAGCATCTAGTATTTCATATCCCGTTAGGTCGGTTTTCCCACTTGTCTAAGAGCTACTTTTTTCTGCATGGGGTATGAGCATACAGTGTAGGATCAGCAAATTGTGATGCTCCTAAGATATTGGAAACGTTGGAGAATCTCTGCACTTCCATGCTTGTTGGTTCTTCCCCATGGCTTCTCTTCCCTCTTATCTCTAGAGCAAGGTCCTTCTCTTTCCTTTCTCTAGGGTTGCACTGAGTCCACCTCTTTGGAAGACTGCTAATCTCCCTTTCTTGATTGGTTCTCAAATCTTAGTTTCAGAGGTGGGCCTGGTTTTCATGTGGCTGGAAACTTTTACAATAAGGTAGAAAAGATTTTTCAGAAACATTCATAAAAAATGTGATGAACACTTTGCCAGGACCTCTTCTGACACTCATGCAATTGAGGAACCCTAAAGTTTAAGCTTCATTAGCTTCTCCATAAATCTAATTCTGCTTGTGTTCATTTTTTGCCCCCCCCACATTTTTTTTAGTTAGTATATGATTTGCATAAGCCAAATCCACTTTTTTATTTTGTATAGTTCTGTGAGCTTTGATGGCTATACATTGTGCTGTACCAGTCGTTATTCTGATAAATCTGGCATCCCAGTACTTTGTGAACACCCTGAAGATAGAATCTCTGACCTCAAGCATATACACTGCATTGGAAACAGCATACGGCTTGAAGTCAGGTTGTTGGAATCCATCTCACCCCCTTAGCAGCTTTGTGACCTTAAGGTGGACTCAGTATCTGGCATAGATGCTGAATAAATAGCTTCCTTAAGCACAGATCCCTCTTATTAAAAAGGAATAATGTAGCAACTTCACCTGAGTGCTCAGGGAATCAGTACCTGGTACAGCATCTGGCGGGTACCAGTAAAGGCTGGTCCTCCTCCCCTTTTCTCCCCTGAGCCCCAGATCTGCAGGCACTTAAACTTTGTGCAGATGTCCAACCTGGCTGGGCATAATGACACCAGCACCTGCTGTGTGGGAGCTAAGAGGGGCAGAAGTCAAGTAAACAAGTCCCCAGAAAACCCCATTAGTCTTACTGAAATCCTCTCATGCTACTGCTTTGCCCTACCTACTTACTCAGGGTGCATATAGAAAGGCTTGTTTGCCCTCCCTTGATTATATTCAGTGTAATAATGTAATATTATATTGAGCCCTCCCTCAGCTATATTCAGTGCAGGACTAAACTCCAGGGATTTAGTCTCCAGCAGACTCTCTAGCTAAGGGTCCGGTCTTTGTCTTACAGATCCTGGGAGGGGTGTGTGCTGAAGCAAGTGGCTATGGGACAGTCATTGTAAAGGAAACTGTTCTCCCCTTAATACACATAGTCAAGAGTCAACATAATGGTTCTTAGCAGCCAATTGCTTGTGTAATAACCCACTTTCTGGTCACAAGAGGACACAGGGCATATATCAGGTTCTAAGTAAATTTTTAGTGGTTGAACCAAAACTGTTGTCACTAAAATAATCTACTTTGAAAGTTACTATTTCTGTAGTAGAGAAAGGAACTCTCTCATTCCTCTACAGTATCTCTAGGGTATTAACTCTTTACCTGCCATCTCATTGTTTAATGTACATAGTACATTACATAGTAATGTACATAGTAGCTATGTACATGTACATAGTAGTAATGTGTTTTGGTCTCCCCACTCAAAGAAACAAGTTCATGGTCAATAAGATATGCGCTAGCCAGGCACAATGGCTTGTGCCTGTAAGCTTCAGCCTATGAAGCGACTGGGGCTAGGGATCGCGGTTCGAGTCCTGCTCGGGGCAACACAGTGAGACCTAGTCCCAAAAAATAGCTGAGCATGGTGGCACGCATCTGTAATCCCAGCTAGCTGGGAAGCTGAGGCTGGGCATTGCTTGAGTCTGTGGTACTCCGGGCAACTGGGAGCCTGCGGTTCTACGGGCAAAAATAGTGAGACCTTGTCTCAAAAAAAAAAAAAAAAAGATATGCTCTTGTAGTCCCACAGCTAGTCAATGATGGAACTGGATTTAGATCAGGTCTGAGACTGGAACTCCACTAGATATAGTGGAAAGAGTTTCATATATAGATGTGATATATATATATATATATATATATAGAGAGAGAGAGAGAGAGAGAGAGAGAGGCAGGGAGGGAGGGGGAGAAAGACTAGGTTTCTTACAAATAGAAATCTCTACAATTTAAACTTAAAAATTAATATTCAGACTGATACTTGAGCAGGATTGAGTGGGGTTGCATTGCACAGCTTGAGGCTTAACAGCATGAATTAAAAATTTGTGGAATGTTTGTTCCATTTTGTGATTTTCTAAATTGGGTTTGGAAGTATTTCTGTAATCCTATTTAATTGGGATTTTTGTCACACATATTACGCACAAGTCAGAATAAGCAATGAACTCATTCTTAGTGCTAAGAGAGGTCATGCAGGCTGGAGAATGGTCATGGACTTGGAGGCAGGGGGCATGAGGATGAATCTTCTTAGAGTGGACAGGAGTCTTCGCAGATCCCTGAACCACTGTGGGCCTCAGTTTTCCTTTTGTTCACTGGGAAAAGTAACCCCAATCATTTTAGGGTTGTGATTCGCATCAAATAAGCAAACAAACAAATGAGGTGTTTGCAAGGGGCATCACCTCAGGAAGAGTGTGTATGTGTTAGTTGCCCAAATTCTGCAGAGAAGAATAGAAACACTGGGGGAAAGAAAACTGTGCAGAGAGAGATCAGAGAATCACTTTTGCTGAGGTGAGAAAGATATGGCCGTTTCTATTCTGTCAGAGGTGGCTTGGGTTGAGAGAGAACCTTGTTTGTCTATGGCTTATGTTGTTGGAACCCTGTAATTAAACTGTTCCCTGGTGTCAGTAAATGTTTCATTTGAGGTGAGAGTGGAATTCTCGCGGGCAAGGACGCAGGCAGCCTTCTCTCTTCCTCTTAACTAGTCTTCATTTATTCGTTACTTCATTTATTCATTCATCCATTCATTCAGGGATCACCTGCAGGCTCTCCGTCACTCACTGCAGCTAAGTCACAAAGGAGGTTTTAGCCTCCTTCCCTAATTGTGAAACTCAGTTATTTAATTTCCCTAAACCAAGTTTTTTCATTTGTCTTACTAGGCAAGCAATAGCACTTGTTTCATGGAATTATATGAAAATTAAAAATAATAATTTTTATTAAAATGTTTGTATAGTTTTGAGTACTCAGTAATTAAATAGTGGCTTATGAGATCTCATAATATAATTGCTAAGGAGTCAGAATGCACAGTGGACCTGTGCTGTTTTCACATTTTCTCCCTCCAACCTCTTGGAAGGTCAGGATGGGTGAGCAGAAGCAGAGGCCCCAAGGTGGGGACCTAGCAACCAAAGCCCTGGTGTCTTGCTGTGCTTTGGGAGCTGGGAGCCGTGTGTGTGCTCAACTTGAGCAGCTCTGCCCAGCTTGCACTCTCAGCAGCCACTAAAAGTTGCCCACAGCAGCCTTGCTCAGCTGCTCAGAGCCCAGGCCCAGAGAATTTCCGAGACAGTCATTTCAGGGCTGTAGTATCAAGGGGCCTGAGAGGTGTGTTATGTGAATCTTTTATAACACGCAGCCCATATGATGTCAGGAAATTGTCTCGCAACTTGGAAGCTTTATTTATATTTTGGAGACATATTATATTTATATTATAGTTCTCTTTCTCTCAAACATACATGTGTGCATGCCTACACTCGAACGCTTGCACTTGCACATTAATTTAATTCCGAGTTTTAACACATGTGTACAGGTATATAAACCCCACCACAGTTTAGATCCAAGATGGTGCCATCGGTTCCTAAAATACCTTCATTTTTCTTTATAATCACCCTTTCCCCTGGAAGACACTGACCTGTTTCGGTCTCTATAAATTTCCTTTTCCAGAATAGTATACACTAAATGGGATTATAGGGTATGTTGACTTTTGAGTTTGGCTTCTTTCATGTAATGCATGTGAAACTCTAGATGCTTTTGATTGCAACGAGATCAGTGGCTGTGAGATCAGCATGAAGAATCAGTAGCCTTCCCATATGCCATTAACCAATAGAAAATCTAATTTAAAAAATTCTCAGTACCACTAAATGCCCCTGAAGTACTTAGGTATAAACAGAACAATACACACCTAAGATCTTTATGGAGAAATTGGTAACACATCATGAAAATACATCAAAGAAATTCATAACACATCGTGAAAATATATCAAAGTAAATGGGAAATACTATATTCATGAAGAGAAAATCTTAGAAGTTTGGTGATTCATTCCAAGTAAACCTATAAATTCAGGGCAATTAAAAATAAAGTTGCTCATGAAACTTGACAAACTGTCATAAAATTCAAATGGGGAAGAAAAGGGCCAGGAATAGGTAAGGTAATTTTAAGGATATAAGAATTTATTGTCAATGTATGGAAATTAAGACATTGGAATGTTAGGTGGTAAGATAGACATGGAACAGAATAATTGAGTAATAGCTATACATGGTGGAAAACAATATATGATAGTTGAACTGAAAAACAGTAGGAAAGGATTCAGTGGTTGTACTGAAATATTTAGGATTCATATAGGGAAGAATAAGCTTGAATCCTTCTTTGAAAATGTGCATTATGACAAAAAATGTACAAAATCTAATCACTGCCTTTAATACAATTCAATGCTCATGATACCTTTATGAATTGGAAGATCTTTAGTGTAAATCCATTTTTTCAGATATGGTGCAACATTTGAAAAAAATTATGAAATGTAATATATATATCTTTAGAAAAATGTATGGAACATATGTAAACAGTATAATATACATTTGTAGTTATAAAGCAGAATTCTGCATAAGTACTACCCACCCATGTCAAGACAATCAATATTCTAGAAGCTCCCTTGGGTGATGTGCCATTTATTTATTTTGATTTTTTTTAACTGAAATAACATTACAACACTGTGCTTAGTGGAATAGATTCACACCTCCTCCAATATATGCTACCACCCCACCCCCAATGTGTCATTTTTTAAGAAGAATTTGTTTTATACTAGGAGTAACTGTATTAGCCCACTGTTTTTCTTATATACAAAATTAATTTTAGAAAAAACATTACTGATGTTGATTTTTAAAATTTTCAACATAATAGGGCTCAGAAATGATAGTCCGAATGCTAGAATGCCTTAAAAGACTGGAGTATACTTTCTGTTTCATGGTTTGCAGAGGTCTTGGCAGTGGTGAGAAGGCTCAGTGAGAAGTCTTGTAGCTGAACCCCAGAGAAGTGATCGCTCCCCTGCTGACTCCAGCAAACCAGGAGCAGCCCTCTTGAGTGACTATAATTGGCGTCATAGTTTCAGCTAGTTTCCATGAGCAGAACCACTCTTCTCTTGGCCAGAGCTCCAGACTGTGCACTTGTTTATGTGTGTATATTTCATAGTTTTTAAAAAATGGCATGCCAGGAAAACTAATTTGCCCAAACGATCTAAGACATTAAAGGCATATGAGTTCATCTGAGCACTACGAGGTATTGAAATGTACATTGATTATATTTTGTTCTATTTGTTCCCAATAAAATAAAATTTCATAATTTCTAATTATTATTATGAGGGTTATTTGACATGTAGCTTCAGGGTTGCTTTTTTTCCTGATGTTGGACAACAGGGTGGGCCCAGTCCCTCCTATTTGAGCATGTGTTGGCTGGGCATTAAACAAAACAAAACAAAACAAAACTCTTGGGATCATACGATGCTTGGCTGGAGAGTCTGTGGCCAGAGACTGGGAGAAACACTCTAGAGCAGGGTTTCGCCACCTTGGCACTATTGGCACTCTGGGTTGGCTAATCCTTTGTTGTGGGGAGCTGTCCAGCACACTGTGGGCTGTGCTGCAGCAGCCTGTCAATACTAGATGCTTGTAGCACTCTCAGCTGTGACACTGCTCAAGTGTCCCTAGTAGGTAGGGGGAGAGACTGGGAAACTGGGAAGCACTGCCTTAGAGCAACAAGGTTTACCTGACATTCAGGTCTCTTCCAGAGGCTGTAGCTGTGGAGGGGTGTGGGAAGTACCTTCCTTGGAACAAGAGAAGGGATGCAGGGCAAAGATAGGAGAAATGTGCAGATAGATGGAGTCAGTAAATTAGAACTGGAGCTTTCAGAGTAGCAGAAAATGGTGGTGGCCGTAAGGGCAGGACTCTACTCACAGCAACAGGGAATAGGGTGTTAGCAGACAGCTCTCTCTCTCTCTAGAGACTGTCACTCAGCTCTCCACCTTCCTTCTGCTTAAGCTGACCTTGAGCACTTAAGTAGCTTTAGATCCTCCTAAGTAGTTTTGCTGCTCTTCTTCTGACCCTATGGGGAGACTTGTGCAAATTTATGAAGTGGGTTAAGTTCCTTGGTGAGAGATTGCAATTATTTGATCTTTGGTCACTCCATAGGCATTTGTCAAGCACCCACTTAGGCAGGGGCTGGGACCCTCTAATTATCCAGGACTGCATGGTTTGGGCAGGGAGTAAGCTCAGCCACCATGGGCAGAGCGCCAGGCAAAGGAAGAGATCAGACTTTGCTGTGAGGCTGCTCCAGTCCACGTCCCAGCTCTGCTCCAGGGGCTGTCTTTTTGAACCTCTGTGTCCTAGTTCTGTAAAATGGGCTGAAGGCATTTGTTATTCTCTATGGGTGTTGAGAAGATTAAGCAAGAAATTGTGTAAAGCCACTAGAGTTGGAAGTGCTCAAAGAAGGCTCTATAATCGTTGTTTTTACTGTATTATTGATGCTACTACATAAGGACTGTAACAGGCTTAATGGGTGCTAAGAAAATTCTGAGGGACAAAGGATCAAAGACTCATGGAAGAAGTGGATCTTTTGAGATGGGTCTTAAAAGATTAGTGTGGCTTTATTAGGAAAGAAAAAGTTGTGGGAGTGTGAGACGATCCTGCACTAAGATTCTGGGAGAAGAAAGAACCCACAGGAGGTCACAGATTATGAGTGAGTGAGCAAGTGAGTGAGGCTTATTGGGGTTCAGCTGCTGGCTGGGAGATAAAGAGGTTGAGGGAGGGGTGGAACTTGAGGCTGGGAAGGAGGGCAGGTAGGCTGGTGGACAAGGACTGTCCCAGAGGGACTTGGTCTGAATGGACATAAATATCAAATCCCTTTGGCTTGATCCTTTTTCATTTATTATTTCCTACCCCCAAAATAGATTTCTAAGAACTTGCCATTTTAATTTCATCTCCCCTTCTCCGGGCAATGATTTGCTAAGTGCACTTTATTGCAATATTATTGGACTTTTATTTATATTAAAAATATTTATTTATTGCAAATTCAGAGACTGAAAGGTAAATTTATTTTGTTGTCCTTGTCCTGTCAGGCAGGGGTCAAGTAGGGGGAAGGGAATACCCACTTCATATCAGGAGTTCAACAGATGGAGCACAGCCTCCTGGCAGCAACCCTTGCAGCTCCTCCGTCCTGTGACCACTCACTGTCACTGCTCATTGGAGTTCCTCGTAAAGCAAATCATTGGGCCATTGGATCACTTCCCACTTGTCTCTCTTCTGTCACCACACACTGCTGCAGGGCAGGGATCAGACACTATCCTGACAGAAGTGGCCAATAACCAAAGATTATGCCAAAGGAGTGAGTCCTTTATTTATCTGGAGCCCGTAGCAGGTGTCTGAGACTTTGCTGAATTGGCCTGTGCTGTCCAGCATCCCCCTCCTTGCTGGGACCTCAGTTCCAAGGTCGAGAGTGGCCCCTGGTTGGCTCTGACTATGACTTCAAAGTCTCTCAACCTCACACAACCTGCCTGGCATCTTTGGCACTGTTGCCTTTCCTTTTGGAAATCCCCACCTCTGGTTCTGCTTTTCCTCCTTCCTTCAACAACTCTTTTTGTCTGCATTGCTGGGTGCAGAGGACGGCCTTGTTCTCCAACAGTGGAGGAGTCTAGAGTTAGAGAAGGCTGGCTCTTCTGGGCCCGGGCCCCATTTTTACCCCTTAGTAGTCAAGGAACCTCAGAGAAGCAAGCTGCTCCATGAGCTGGTGTCCTATCTGTACAAGAAGTTTCCATTGCTAAGGCTCTCTGAGGACTGAGGTGATGCCAGTAAAGCTCTCAGTGCTGGCTGGGCATGGTGGCGCATGCCTGTAGGTGGCAGCCTAGGAAGCCACGGCTGGGACCAGGGATTGCAGTTTGAGTCCCACAGAGGACATGTAGTGAGACCTAGTCCCAAAAAAATAACTGGGTATGGTGGCGCATGCCTGTAATCCCAGCTACCTGGGAAGCTGAGGCTGGGGATTGCTTGAGTCCGTGGTACCCCAGGCAACGTGAGCCTGCAGTTCCATGGGCAAAAATAGCGAGACCTAGTCTCCAAAACAAAACAAACAAACAAACAAACAAACAAAACTAAAAACAAAACAAAAAAAAGTTCTCAGTGATTATAAAGCCCTTTCCCTTTCCTTTTCAGTGATAGAAACTGTCTCCATTCAGTTAATTTTGTTTCTTTTCTAGAAATCAGATAAGGTAGAATATCAGGGTTTTTACTGTCAGCATATGTTTTGAGGCCATCCCCACCGTGGCTCACTGCATCTGTGCTGGGGGTTCTCTCTGCAACCTCTGAATACTTGATGAGGGAGCCATGTCTTTGGGCTTCTGCAGGTGGTATCTCCTTGTAGGGACCATGGAAACTCTCTCTCCAGGGATTTTCACAGGTGTGAAGCCCAGGACCAGAATGACTCCTGTGTCCCATCAGCTTGCATGTGAATTAGCACCCAAGGGAAAGGGCTAAACCTTTTTAACTTCAAAATTCTATATTCATTTATTTAAAAATATTTGCTGAGAGCCCACTGTGTGAGCTGTACCAGGAACACATTGTTGTACAAAACAGTTTTTTTTTTGTTTTTTGGTGCCCTAAAGGCACTCGCAGTCCAATGCGGAGATACTGTTGAGCAGAGCATCACTGGAATAGTAGTAAAAGAGCACCCTAACAATATATACCTCCTGCCACTAGAGTATAGTAGGGTTGACCTTATTAGGGAGGCTTCCATGAGGAGGCAGTGTAGCTAGATGTACCACAGATGGAGGAATAGGCATTACCCAGACACAGTAAGAGGAGGAGAGCTGGAGGAGAGGATACCAGCAGGCCTGGCTGGGGATAGTGCAAGGTAGTGAGAAGGAGGATGGGAGAGCTCTGCCATGCAGGTCGCTAGAAGCAAGACTGAGAATCAAATGATTTAGTGGCCTGCTGTTGCCCGGGGCATGGGTCATCGAGAGGTGATGGTGTCATTATTTCTGCTTCTTCATTTGAAGAGCAGTGCAAAGTGGGTTAATGTAAGGTCGGAATATATATGGTGGGAGAGAGGGGTGTTTTGGTTTCATCTATAATTTGAGTGGCTGGTTCTGTCTGCAGGAGACTGAAATAAAATCTAAGAGGCGTATAGTTTGAAGGTACAATATGTGGAAAGATTTTGGTGGAGAAGGAAGCCCAATGTAGGGGTGGACTTTCTAGATCATCAAGTAGGGATTAGTGGCAGGAGAGGAAAGTTTGACTTTTAAATTCAGGGATCTTGCTTACTTGACTTGAATGCCTGCCCCCATGCCTCCCTTTTTGGACTTCTGTGACCCCAAGCCTCCTTCCAAATAATAGAATGAAGGAAAATGGGTGTGGAACTATATATACCAGAATATAAAGGTTCTATTTCATATCCTAGATGTGAACAGAAAATCTTTTGGATATTCATAAACTAAATCATGTCCTGCAGCAGTATTTCTGTAGCTTGGAGAACCACTCCTGACATTGAAAATGGGTATTTTCCATCAAATAGAGTGAATAAAAATCACATTTCTATTTTCCCTTCTCTCTCTTTCCTCCAGGCTTATATTTGGCACCCTTTACCCTGCATACTATTCCTACAAGGCTGTGAAATCGAAAGACATTAAAGAATATGTAAGTAGCACTTTTTTGAGAGGTGGCTGGTGTTTTGGGGGAAGCTGGGTGTGGAGTGGGAGGAGCAGCCTCTGCTTGACTGTGGGCATGGGTAGCAGGGCAAGAGATCCTTCCTTACTTTTTTTCTCATGAGACTGCCTGCCTGCGCTCCTCCCTGCTCAGGCCACCTTTTTAGAACTAGTGTATGAAGAGAGGAAAACAATGGAAATGGCAAATGGCATTTGACATCGGAGACTTCTGGCATCCAGGCAGGAGCATGAACCCTCGAACGTCATTCAATGGCTCTGGATCTGATCTCTGTTCCAGTTGCATGACTCAAACACCCACGGTTAAGTGCTATTGCATTGCATGCTGTTTGAGGGCAGGGCCTGTTCATTATCCTCTAGCACTTTCACCTAGCCCTAGCAGATGGCTGGAAAGGGGAACTGGAGTACTTACTAATGGAAAGATGTATCACTACTGGGGGATTTCCCCTCGATGTCCTGGGCACCTCTAGTCAGGGCAACTGTTAGACCACCTCAATTATCAAAGATTTTTACGGAGTGGGTGGTAAGGAAGGGACCCCTTCCCTAGTCGGACAGAAAGCTGGTTAAAGTACAAGGAATGTAGATGTTTTCATCAAGAAACTCAGATCCTAGCTCTGGCATGTATTGATGCAATGCTGGGAGAGAAAATTGACTTCCTAAGAACCTCAGTTTGCCCACCTAAATGTGTAATGGAGATCAACAACCTTCACTCCTGGTGTTGTGAGAAAAAAAGGGTCTGTTTTCCTGCTTTCACTCAGATGTCACTTAGCAAGTTTGGTACAAGTAAAGAAATCATTCAGAGTGGTTTTGCGAAGTCATTGTTTGTTTCTCCGATTTTCCAGGATGTCTTTGTTGAAACCAGTCACTTCTAGGTCATCTCACCCCAACTCTCCCAGTTTCTTAGAACCACTGGCCTTGGCTTGCATTTGCCACTAAGCAGGGTATGTGGGTGTTTTCCCCTTGGAGACCAGGTCCTGGTATATATGAGGGTATCTCAGAGTGTGAACTATAAATAGCTGAGTTGCAAGCACAGAACCTCATGATTCTCAATTAACTTGGCACAGGGATAAAACCCCAGGAAGCCTCTCCCCAGCCTCTCTCTCTCCCAAACCTTCCACTCTAGGGCAGTGCGCCAGGTAAGGTGACATAACTGGGGTCACCATGGTTCAAGGTCTGATCCTCTACTTTGCAGGGGCAGAAACTATTCTGTTAGCCCATCCAAGAAAGATCAAACCCTAGTACATTGTTTGTCTCTGACTAAACTCACAGGAGCCTGCTTTATTATGAGAATGGCAATTCATTAATTTAGAATGAAAAATATAGTTGACATGCAGAACAGCTGCATGTATTGGCTGGTGAGCACATGCTTTTCCCAGTAGAGAAAGCTTGAGAGTTAAGACTAGAAGGTTTCTTGGTAGAAATGGAAGGGGAAGAAAGGAACTGAGAAATGCTGGGGCAGACCTGTCTTTTTTTCCCCCCTGTTGTCTCATACATGTAACCTACATTCACAATCACACTCACTCCTCCTTTGACTAATAGACTCATTTTTACAAGAGAGAAACCTGGGAATTTCCTTCAACTTCTGCTTCTTCCTTAGCTCCCCATCCCATACATACACCTGGTTGGTGACTACCTCCCTTCTTCTTTATCCCCTAATCAGCTTTCAGACCGGGTCTCTCCTCTATTGCCATTTTCTTCCCTGGGATCCTCTCTCCCTGAATGTTCTCTTCTGTATTAGTTTTATTACCACTGTAACAAATGACTGTGGACTTAGTGATTTAAATAATAAAAATTAATTTTTTTCACATTTCTGGAGGCCAGAAGTCTGATGGGTCTCATTGGGCTAAAACCAAGCAGGGCTGCATTTTTTTCACAGGCCCTGGGCTAGTAGAAGCCACATCTTTATCTTTTCCTTTCTTCCAGAACCCACCCCCACTCCTTGGCTTATGGCCTATAACTCTATCTTCAGAGCTGCCAACTTCACATCACTGACCTTTATTCCATAGTCACATCTTCCTCTGACCCAACTAAGAAAGGGTCTCTATATAGAAGGGTGCATTTGATAATTTTGGACCTATTGGATAAGCTAGAATGCCCTTCCTTCCTGTCTGAAAATATTTAAATCTACAAAATTCCATTTATCATATAACATCACATTCACAAATTCTGAGCATTGGGATAAGGTCATGGTGGGAGAGGAGTATTATCCCACCTAACCTAACATCCTAACTGATTCCCTTGTCTCATGTCCCTTGTCTCATACTCTCTTGTCCTCATAACTTGTCTTTTTAAAATAGAAATCTACGTATTTCATTCCCTCAGAGTCTCCTTTAATGCTGCTTAACACCTGCAAGATCAAGTCCGCACTCTGTTCTGCAGTGTTTGACACCCCTCTTGATCTTTCTCCATCCGGCTTTGCAGCCATGTCTCTACATGTGCTCAGTGCTCTCCGCCTTGAGACCTAATGTGTAGTCTGTGGATCAGCACTACCAGCAGTCCCTGGGAGCATGTTAGAAATGAAGACTCTAAAGCCCCCTGCAGATCAGCATTTTTCAGGATCCTCAGTTTGAGAGACAGTGTTCTTGACATTTGTACCTTGTGTCTTTTGAAATTTACTGCATTAGTCACAGTTTTTGCATGAACACCTAAACAAAAATTCATGGGAATTCATGGAATTGACTGGAAGGCTAGAAATAACACTCAGAAATTCAGGAGAGCTAAGAGGGCTGGGTGGTGAGCATAGCTTCCTGTTCAGAGGCTGATGCTCAAGTCACCACCATGGACACTGACTGGCAGCTACTGGTGCCTTTGGAATGTTTACTGAAGACTCAAAGTCCCAGGTGAGGTATTTTACAGGCCTTCTGACCTGCAAAGACGCTCATACTGAGAGACTTCCCTGAAGTCAAATTAGAAGGCTGTGGATGCTGGTAGTCTTACCGGGAAATATCTAGGTCCTTTTACTGCCACTTGCCAGAAACCAAAAACAAACAAACAAACAACAACAAAAACACCCAAGGATAGGGATTGAATAGAACTAGCACTGGTTTTAGTTAGATTTGCCAAGAGATCTAAGAAGACTTGGGCATCACCCTCCAAAGAAACTATTCTAACACCTCAGCTCTAGCTGGCTGTTTTATAGTGAGTTAAACAAAGGCAGTTAATTATCAGTGAATGGGCTTTCACTTCAGGTGGTTAACAACTATGGGAATTTGTGGCTGCTCAGTCTGCCCACAGCTCCACCTATGCAGACATCTAGATTTTAGGAGTACTTCATAGGCTGCTAGGACCAGTCAGTCTCTGACAGTAATGACATCCAGCACTCTTTCTAGGTGCCTCCTGGGTTTGGACGTTAACTCAGAGTAAGTAGATCATAAGTCAAACAATATAGGTATATGTAGATTCCAAAACTAATCATGGTGCCCTTTGAGGTCCTCCCTAGCCCCTATCAGCTGCCTGATTCTCTACCATTCAGGAACGAGCTAAGGACTTTTTTTAACTTTTTCTTAAAAATTACTCACATATCTATTTTCCATCATTATATACCTCAAGGTTCTCCCACGACCCTGTCACCCATGAACTGCTCCAACTGAAAAATTTAAGGGAACTTGTATATGGATGTTGGGGACTTACCGCTTATGCCTTTCCTCTTTCTGGGGTTTGCTCCCCCACTCCCATTTCAAACATCTCTGAAAGTCTCAAACTCCAATTTCTCAGGCACATAGAATTAGGAGTTTCTTGATTTCTTTTGTACATCATTTGAAGTCTGGGGAGTATCCTCAGCCTTATTAGCATATATCTACTCAGGTGTGTTCTCTAATTTCAAGAATTGAACCCCTTCTATTTATGCTACTTTTTGATACCTTTTTAATGTCTTTAAGCAGTTTTTGATCTTTTGTTCTGATTTTATTACTACTATAATATTAAGGATGAGTGCCTTCCAAACCTGGCCCTGTGAGCCTGCTTGGGTTGGAGCTGGGATTTTAGGTCCTTTTGGGTGGCTCAGGCTCTTGGAGAAGAGCTCCAGCACACTACTGCCACAGCCTAGACTGCTGGAAAGGGCGTGGGGCCCAGGTACCTCTGCTGGGGTCAGGGCTTGCGGGGGGGTGGGGGTGGGGAGGTTCACCCTCTAGTTTACTCTAACCTCCAATCAGACCTACACTAGGAACGAGAAGAAAAAAAAATAAACCAGTAGTTTCTTCAGCTTCAGATATAATGGAGAGGAAAGGAAGTAATAATAGCCCTGGATACACTTACCACCTGGACAGCTTGTCACAACCAGCCTGTCAAAAACCACTGAAACAAGAATGTGAGACCAGCGATTATGGTGACCTGTCACAGATTTCTACTTGCGTCGTCTTCGAGGCTGGGAAACCAAACCCCTGGTTCACAGTTTGTGCAACATGAATGGGCTCCCTCCTTTACTAATCAACGGGGGAAGAAAGCCACAGAGATGTGACTGTGGCCCCATGGGAGAACTGCTAACATGAGATAGGAGAAGAGCTGGACCAACCACCTGGGGAAGTCTGTCCCCAGCAGGGAATGCCTTCACTGCCAGTGGGGAGTTGGACTCCCAAACCAAGATATCAGAACTATGTGGTACACAAGCAGCACCACATGACAGACACCAGAAAGGATCCTGGAGAACCACACCACGTATTTGCCGTACAACAAGTTCCCAATGTCCTCGACCTGATTATCCACCTCAGTTGCTCCTGGAGATCTGAGCAGCCTCATCTGTTGCTGTCCAGGAGTGCAAGTCCGCACCCAGGAAAAAAGGACATTGTCCCCCCCAAAAGAAAAGACGAGTGAACCAAACATGGACCAACGACTTGCAGCGTGAGGAGTTGGAGTGACTGCAGGAGAGATAGAGAAAGGGGGGCTAAGGTAGTTGATAAGGGGTACAATGTGGAAGGGAGAGCCAAACCTAAAGGGAACAGCAACCATACAAATGTGACCAATATTGCATGAAAATGACAAAATAAAAATTTAAGTCTCAAACTCAAAAAACTATATCAAGGGCTAGTCCAATACAAAATACCACTACCTGGAAGTTGGAAGGAGCAGACCTAAGAATATCAATTTTATTCTCTAGGCTGGAAGGTCTTAAAAAGGGGAGTAGTTGGGTGAATTCATGCTTTTACTGGAGATTAGTATGGGATGGTTTGTGAGAACTGATTGGTGAGGAGAAAGCTAGGACGCCAGAGAAGCAGTTAGGAGACTGTAGCAATAGTTCAGAGGGGAGAGGAATCACAGCTCAAGTGGGGAAGAAAGGAAATAGAAATGGAAAAGGATGGTCATGTGGGAGAGATTAAAAGGAAGATTTAGTTTCTAAGAGGGACCATGGGGCTTTCCCACAGGAAAGGATGGACCTGTATGTGACCAGCATGGATTACCACCATTCCTTTCCAGAGAGTCTGGCCTGGTTAAAGTACATTCCAGGGTGTGTCTCTGTGGAGACTTAACCCACCTGATGTTAGTCCTGAAAAATAAAAAAAAAAGATTGGTTCTTAAGTCATTTCTGATTTGCATGTCACCCTCTCACCTGAGAGCTGCTGAAAGCCACTCAGGGTCTCTGAAAAAGCCACTCAGGGTCTCTGAAGTTACTCTGACCTTGAACCTGAATCAGTTGAAGAAAGTCTGTTTGCTTCAACCCCAAAGTCTGCAGTGGATCCCGACAGAGTTGAAGGACAGGGACAGAGGGTCACTAGTGCAGGTTACACTGACTGAACATGTTTCAGTGTCTGCTGTCTCAGTCCATTCAAGTTGGCAGCCAACTTGAAGTTGACCTTTTCTGCTAGCTGTTATTTTGTCTCCCGACAGGTCAAATGGATGATGTATTGGATTATATTTGCACTTTTCACCACAGCAGAGACATTCACCGACATCTTCCTTTGTTGGTAAGTAATTCAGGAATTGGGATATTTCAAGGGAAGAGGTTGCCGAGTCAGGGAAGAAGTGAGAAGAATGTGAAAGCTGTCTTAGCACTTCCTTCAGAACACAGATTCTAGTGCAGAAT
Organism: Uropsilus gracilis; assembly: GCA_004024945.1. NCBI lineage: Eukaryota > Metazoa > Chordata > Mammalia > Eulipotyphla > Talpidae > Uropsilus > Uropsilus gracilis. Next base: position 56,952 of record PVHY01006729.1, read on the forward strand.
ACTAACAGGAACATTTAAAATAAATTTGTCTGCAAAGTTGTTCTTCATGTAAATATTTATTGAATGACTTTAGGACAGTATTTGTTCTTATGATATACTTATTGAACATGATAAGCACAGTTACTCAATTCATGAAGTTGATAAAGAACTCGTTATATGTTCAGGGGGAATAAAGGAAAGAAACAGTACCCAGAAGTATGCAATAAAACTGTTTCCCCCTGGTATCACTTTCACCCTAACTGCTTATCATAGCTATATATAGTTTAAAATTTTTATGTGTGTATGGATGAATATGTAAGCGTTGTAGTTTATAAAAAAGTTATTTTATTTTTAAATTTTAATTTTTTTCTTTTTTTGCTTTCATATAAGCATTAATAGATTTTTAAAATTTTGTTATTTTTAAAATTGATTGTACATAAGTTTTTTTAATGGCCATATACAATTTCATGGTAGAGAGGGACCACGATTTAACTAGTTGGTTCACTTTTGATAGACATTTAACTTGGTCCCTGTCTTTTTTTCTCTTACAGACAACTCAGTTATTATAGTAATAGAGCCAAAAAAATTACAAATGAGGCTTTTGTATTAATATACCTTAGTTGAAATAGGCAATGAGTAGTACATCATGTCCTATTTATATCTAAAGGGCATGAGTTAGTACACGTGAATGTGTACTGAAGGTAGTGTGGGGAATACCCATTAGTTAGATGGATTTCATGTTTGCTGTGTTGTGTAAATGTTTTACCATGATCAAATGTCACCAGATAAATGATAAAGATGTTTCCATTTTGGAGAAAAAGGTCCTTCCCTAAAAAAAGGATTTATATGAACTTACCTTCTGGGATATCCTAGACAAAGGAGAAGATCTGAACATATTTCTCTGAAACCTATTTTGGGTCGGTTGTCTTAATCATCTTAGTATGTAACTTTTCCCTGAAGGAGCTTGGCATTCATTTCCACTAAGAGAAAGGGATGTGTCTCAAGCAGTAAGCATGGAATCTGGATTACCTAATTTAATATGCTTGTGCCATCGTGCCATGCTCTGTACCCAGTTTAATAACAGCAGTGGGGTGGATTGAGTAGAGTCCTGGAGACAGGACTCTACTGAGTTGTTCTTTGCCTGAGCATCAGGCTGGCACTGGGAGTCAGACTCCATTTTGTGCAAGCTTTTATTTGGAGGCTCCTGTATGTCCCATGGAGATGAGGGTAACTGGCTGGACCTTGTCAGAACTAGGTAGTTGATGAAGCAGCAAAGCCATGCCTCATGTTGTCTTGCTTTACCTCCTCACAGTGCCCTCTGCCCGATGCTGGGCGACCTCCTCCTGTCCTGTCTCTTCTCATGAATGTCAGGGGGGATTAGTGTTAGTCTCAGGGGTTCTTTCTCAGGGGTAATGATATTTCAGCTTCTCTGCTTTGGGCTAAGTGGAAATCCTGACTAATGATGAATGTATCCTGGATAATGATGGTAGCTGGGGTGTGTCCTTAACCACTGACCCAGAATTTTAGAGTTTCACAGCTAATAAGTGTTCAACAACAATTTTTGGGAGTTGACTTGATTTTGATTTCCAAAGGTGTATTAGTGTTCTATTGATGCTGTAATGCATTATGACAAATTTTGCTGCTTAACACATTACAAATTAAGGACTTGATGGCTTCTATTAGTTGGAAATCCAGGTAGACAGACTTTACTGAATCTACTACTCAGAACCTCAGGAGACCAAAATCAAGTAATGACCTGACCAGGCTATTATCTGAAGACTCCGAAGAGATTCCACTTCTAGGCTCATTTAGGTTGTTGCCAGAATTCGGTGCCTGTGGATGTGGGACTCATGTCCCACTTTGTTTAGCTTTATTGGGGGAGGGGAAGTATGAGATGCCCTTGCCCCTCTCCTGGCAGCCTGTGCTCTGCTTCTGCAGGGGTAAGATTCCTTAGCAGCCATTCCTGGCTGCTCTAGCATGCAGTCTGATCATGCTCTCAATCTGCGCTCTCTCTCTCTCTCTCTCTCTTTCTCTCTCTCTCTCTTTTTCTCTCTTTCTCTCTCTCTGTCTCTCTCTTTTTCTCTCTCTCTCTTTCTCCCAACCTCCAGATATTATATACCATGTACTTCTTCTCAGAGAGTCCTCCCTGCACTCCTCCCTCTGGCCCTGAGAATGGCATGGGACAGGCTTATCAGACAGAGTCCTATATCCCTTCCAGAGACATGGGCATGAGCTCAGCATCTCTGAGCTCTCTTTACAATTAAAAAAAAAAAAAAAGGAAAAAGGAGACTTTTCTCCTGAAATGCACCTCTGACTTCATAGAAGTATCTTTATACTTTGTTCACTTTCAGGATTAGAGGTTTACCTCATGTTTATATTGTTTTTCTCTCTTTTCATCTCATTTATTTTCTTTCCACCCCTCACTTCAGATAATTCCCTCTCCATTCTCTCTCCACAGTTAACTTTTTAAAACCTTCTATCTTGATGAATATCATAGTTGTGTATGTGGTCACAGAAAAAATAGAATGGAGACTTGTTCTTCAATTTTTGTAGATGATATTTTTTTAATATTTTAAAGTAATACATGCCCTTGATAAAGTAAAATTAAAGCAATACAGTAAAAACTAAAGCAAAAATTAAAGCAAATTAAAATTAAATTAAAAAATTAAAGTAATAGAGTAAATCTCTCTTTTCCTAGCCTCTAAGGTCCTCTCCCCACCCCCTAAGATACCACTGCTAAAAGTTACTTGTGTTTTCTTCCATAAATTCCCTCTTCATATTAATTGCATGTTTTTCCCAACAATTTCATTACTTGTTCAACCTCTTAGAAAACCCTCTTACCCCTCTGGAGTTTGGTGATATTATACTGGGTGTTCAGAGGTGACTGTGGCTGCCCCATGCAGCCCACTGCTGTGTACATGCTGGGGAGGAAATGTGTTGGTGCAGCTGGCCTTTTCTCCTCAGTAATATCCAGTGATCAGGACGACTCAAGGGCTTATCTTTGAGGGGATGAATAACATTTGTGTTCACTTCTTAGGTGAAGGCAGGGGTGTTGGTAGGTCAACTGGAAACCACAGTTGTTGGTAGTGATTGTGTTGGTAGAGCCAAGAGACCCCAAGGCCTCTGGGAAGAAGGTCTGAGTGGCTCCATCTGGAGACCGCGTGATACCTGGCAGGGGTCCCTGTGTGAGGATTCTGGAGGCTGTATAAGATAGTCTCTAGTAGCCAGGCACGGTGGCTCGTGCCTGTAAGCTTCAGCCTATGAAGCGGCTGGGACTAGGCATCACGGTTTGAGTCCCACTTGGGGCAACACAGTGAGACCTAGTCCCAAAAAATAGCTGGGTGTGGTGGCACGCACCTGTAGTCCCAGCTACCTGGGAAGCTGAGGCTGGAGATTGCTTGAGTCCATGGTACCTCACGCAACATGAGCCTGTGGTTCCATGGGCAAAAATAGCAAAAACCTTGTCTCAAAAAAAAAAAAAAAAGACAGTCTCTAGTGTACACTGTGTGTACACACACAGTCTCTAGTGTGTGTGTGTGCCATGGGGGAAAGCAAGATGTAGGAGGGAGAGTATAGAAATCCACTATGTATGGTGGGTGCTAAGGGGGACATACCTGCCCACATCATTGTAGAACTCCATCCTAGTTCCCTCTGGATGTATGCTCAAGAAACTGACAAGAAACTTTTCAGGGAAAAAAGAAATCCAGGATGGCAAGGAGACTCAATATTTGTTATATAACCTTTTGGGCCTGTAGAATTAAACTGTGAGCATGCATTATTTTTGAAAAAAGAAAAAAAATCTTTTCATAATAAACTAAAGAGCTGCAGTGTGATGGGTTCCCCCTGGGGTTATCTGTGTATTTTGTGTTGGCACCTGAGCTTGCCAGATTCATTGACTTTCCCTTTGGGGCTGACAAATATTTGCTTTTTAAGACAAAATTTTCTCCATTATTAATCACCAGAGTGTTCAAATGTGGGAGAATCACATGTTTCCTGTTGCTTCAGCCCTTTCTCTTGTCTAGATATGAAACGTTAAACACTGTTGATGTGTGTGTGTTCTCTAGCTGCTGAGGGAATGTTCAGGAAGAGCCTGACAGAGACAGAGGCCGTGGACTGGGAGACCTAGATGAAGGAAGGAGTGGGTGAAATTGCAGACTTTGGAGGCTCTGTGTAAGAATTATAGGATTCTGAAATAACTTGCCTAGAAATTGCTATTTATTTTCCTCCTTATCTGGTAGGGATTTACACCCTCACACGCTCATTCCTGTCTCTCACTGAGATAATGCACTCACGTATTCATGAAATGCCCCTCCTCATGGAATGTTGAAGTAGCTTGTTTAAACAATATAAAAGCGGCCTGAAAACCTAAAATAAAGCAGCAGATTCCACTGCTCAAAAAAAAGAAAAAAAAATCTGGTAGAGATTTACTTTTCTAATACCTCAAACTAGCACAGATATTTCCTCTGAGAGCATCATGTTTTAAGTATATTCAGGATTTTGTTTTAATTGAGTATGGGAAGACATGCAGATTCAGAAAAGACTGTTGCAAAATAATAAGGGTGTAGTCCTTACCAATCCCTAGAAATCAGAGGGTAGCATGCCACTCAGGGCCACACTGGGAAGCATAAGGCCAATGAGAAGGCAAGAGTGAAAATGGGGCAAGAACCTATCTCATGGTTTCCATGAAAAGGAACAGGCAAATAGGGCAATGGATTTCAGTTGCATATTTTTGGGTTTTTTGGTTGTTTTTTTTTTTTTTGAGACTAGGTATCGCTATTTTTGCCCATGAAGCCGCAGTCTCATGTTGACCAGGGTATCATGGACTCAAGCAATCCCCAGCCTCAGCCTCCCAGGTTGCTGGGATTACAGGCACGCACCACCACGCCCAGCTATTTTTTTGAAACTAGGTCTTGCTACGAGCCCCAGGCGGGACTCGAACCGCGATCCCTATCCCCAACTGCTTCATAAGCATGAAGCTTACAGGCATGAGCCACCATGTCTGGCTCGGGTTGCATATTTGAATAATTTCAATGGCCCCTGGAGTGGAGGGACTGTCCCTGGTCATCTGGTCACTGGAGTAATTGGAGTGGGGGAGATAGTGACTCAGAGTAGGAAAGCTCCATAAAGGGAGCTCACTTGGTAAATGGGCTTTAGATTCATTGGTTTGCATATGAAAGTTCTACTGGCAAGTGAGTTGTTTTTTATCTTTTAGAACTGTCCATCCCTGGGAGAGCTAGCTCTCTAAAGTCACCAAGGCTCCCAAATGTCAAAGCCCCAGAATACAGAAAACAAGAAGTCATGGTTTAATATGCATCAGGACTGCCAAATGTGGTTGTCCATGTTGCCAAATGTGGTTGCCCAATATATCTGGTCAAGGAGGCAAGTAGGACTGAAATTCAGATAAAGCCCTGCTTGTAAGCCAAGTGGTCTCAGGATGTAAGCAAGCCAGTTGAAGGGGCTGATTTTTTATGTGTATAAAGGCACCACGTAAGTTAACAGAGGCCCATTATGACACTTGTCACTGTTCCAGGATACCAGGATGTCATTTATGTTTCATACTAGACTACAAGCACCATGAGGGTTGTTTTGTTGTTGTTGTTGTTGTTGTTGTTTTTGAGACTAGGTCTCGCTATTTTTGCCTGTGGAACCATAGACTCACGTTGCCCGAGGTACCACAGACTCAAACGATCCCAGCCTCAGTTTCTCAGGTAGCTGGGATTACAGGTGCGCGCCACTACGCCCAGCTATTTTTTTGGGACTAGGTCTCGCTACATTGCCCCGAGAGGGACTTGAACCACGATCCCTGATCCCCGCCGTGACTTCCTAGGCTGCTGCTTACAGGTGCGCGCCACTGTGCCTAGCTTCCAAGAGTTTTTTGTTAAGCATCACCTCTTCAGCACTTAGCCCAAGCTGCCACATCTCGGTGCTGGGCAGGTGTTTATGGGATGAGTAAATGATTGGTTTGCAGGACTTCAAACTCCAAAATTGTAGGTAACTTGCACCCCAGACTCTTTTCTTTTGGTAGCAAAAAGATCAAGATCTATTTGACTGGTGATGACTTGAGGGCGAGTGACAAATAACTGTCCCAGAAGAGTTAGGCTCCTATTTGCCTGTTTTGGGCAAAGATGATGGCCTGGAGAGGGGAGGTTTTTATTCTCAGTTTGGAGATTCTTTTTCTGCTGTAAATCCTTCAGGTCTTTGTGCCTTCTTGGCCAAGAGTGAGGAGTGAATGATGGAATTTCCAGGCCTGGGAGTGAACTTCTGGGCTTGCAGGCAGCTGCTGGAGCCCCAACTCCAGCCTGAATGAGTGTAACCTGGGAGGAAGTGCCAGCTGTTGCCTGGAAAGGCCTGGAGTGATGGCTGTAGAGAGACTGAGTTCTGGGCTTGCTTTGGCAACAGACAAAACACAAACAGACTTGCAAAAGATGTCTTGGACTTTTTGCTATGGGGAAAGGAGGAACCTGGCCCCGTAACTGTGTGCAGGCAGAAGTATCTGTGTCTCCCTGTCTGTCCTTTATGAATTCAGCACATTGTTGCTGAGGACTTAATGAAACATGTATTTCTCATCTCTTTCCAGGTTTCCATTCTATTATGAACTAAAAATAGCATTTGTAGCCTGGTTGCTCTCTCCCTACACGAAAGGATCTAGTCTCCTATACAGGAAGTTTGTACATCCCACGCTGTCTTCAAAAGAAAAGGTAACTTATGCCACACTGTTTTTTACTCCTTTAGAGAGTGAAAAATAAAAACAGTGATAAATTTAAATGATTAGTTGTTTTATTGCAGGACACCCTCATTGATTTTTATTTTTTCCCAAAAAGTTGTTCTTTCTAAACCTGTTTCTGACATCTTTAGAAATGGTGGTAAAGTTCTCAAAAAGATACTAATTTTTATCATTTTTCTTATAAAATGTTTCCATAGTTGAAACAAAAGAAAAAAATTCACTTGCAACTCTGCCAATTTGAATTTTCTTCTTTTCATTTCCTTAGCTGTTGTCCTTTGACAGATGTGACTTTAACATTTTGTTTTAGGATAGTTTTAAAACTTAGCATAAGTTGGAAAACTGGAACATAGAAATTAAATGACTTGAACTTGTACCCAAATAGTGACTAAGATAAATTTCTGGTACATGGTTTACTTTATTGTTTAATGATAAACTGTATGTTACCAGTGAAATACCTGCTATCTTTGGTAATTATTAGTCAATCAGCATTAATGTCAATAGTCATAATAATTTTCCTGCTATTTACCTTTTGTGTTTATTTTGCTTCAAAATTCTCTACATATTCCTAAAAAATGAAAATGTAGATTTGTCTAATTTCATAGTTAGAGAAAGTAAGATAAAACAATTATAGGAAAGGATCAAGGAAAACTAAGAATTCAAGAAAGAATTACAACTTATATCTGTTGAAAAGAAATTTAATCCTAAGGTACTTACACTGTCACTATCTACAAAATTATTTTTGGTTCAACATCACTAAACCTGATTTGCCAGGTTTGCTCTCAATGGATTATTCATTGTTTTCTTCTGTCTTTTTTTAAGATTTCATATAATAATAGGTGCAAAGTTCATTAAAATAGTGCCTCTCTCTTACTAATTTATTTGATAACTTATTTCTTATTCTTGTAAATCTATGTGACATTTTTAAGTAAAATTTTAAATGTACCCAAAAAGAAAAAAAAAACCTGAAACAAAAAAAAGTACATATACATTATTTTCGTCTAAGATCTTAAATATAACTGCACATAGTCCATTTCTACTTGATCTTTAGACTGATACACAAATATCATCATGTGTGGAGTGTGGTTCCTTCTTTTGACTTATTTTAGAATAATGAAAGAGTAGGGTAATTAGCATTGCATAATTCATTGTTATAGCATTTGACTTTCTCAAGTGACTGTGAGATAGGATTCTTTATATCATGTAAGTGCCTCATAGAATAGGAGCACTGTGGGTGACTTTATATATTAAATTCTATTATCTCTGAAAGTTGAATAGTTTGGACTTCCAGAGCAGGGCAGTGGAGCAGCTCCTCAATTGCTAATCAGGCCACTGCAGACATTTCTGAGGCTCCCATTAGGAACTAGGATGCAACAATTCCTCTCAGAAGGGTGGAATTTATGGAATCTTAACCTGGTTGTCAAATCCCTACTCTCCAGGCTACTGACTCTTAAGGGCTGTGAACAGTCACTTCCAGAGTTAGTCAGGAATCACAGGGAAAACTTTCTGCTGGGACTTCCTTCTTCTGAAGGAAGGGGAGTGAGCAGGGGCCTGGCCACCATGCCCTGCATACATCAAAGCACATGAAACTCCGAATGTGCTGACTGGACAACCAAACCTCTAGAGGTTAAATGTCAGTGTCTTACCAAACTTTCCAACAAGCTGCTGTGATCACCAAACAGCTGTTTTCTTAAAATAACAGGAATCAACCAACACAAACTAGACAGAATAAACCAGAGTTGATCCAAAGTTGAACTGAACCAATATTTAACTTGGTTTTGGTCCCTGAAGACTAATCCTATTTTCCCACCTCACCTTTAGTTTTCAGACTGATGTTCCATGATTTTTTTTTTTTTTTGAGACTAGGTCTTGCTCTGTTGCCCGGGGAACCACAGACTCACATTGCCTAGGCTGCCACAGACTCAAGCGATCCCCCAGCCTCAGCCTCCCAGGTAGCTGGGATTACAGGCATGAGCTACCACGCCCAGCTATTTTTTGAGAATAGGTCTCCCTATGTTGCCCCTGGTGGGTCTCGAGCCCGTGGACTCAGTGATTCACAGTCTTGGCCTCCCTTCCTAGGCTGGGATTAAAGGCTCGTGCCATCACGTCTGGCCATGTTCCATGATTTCTTTTCTTTTCTTTTCTTTTCTTTTCTTTTCTTTTCTTTTCTTTTATTTTCTTTTATTTTCTTTTCTTTTCTTTTCTTTTCTTTTCTTTTCTTTTCTTTTGTTGAGACTAGGTCTCACTATTTTTGCCCCTGGAACCGCAGGCTCACATTGCCCGGGATACCATGGACTCAAGCAATCCCCAGCCTCAGCTTCCCAGGTAGCTGGGATTATAGGTGTGTGCCACCACACCCAGCTATTTTTTTGGAACTAGGTCTCACTACGTTGCCCCAAACAGGACTTGATCTGCCATCCCTGGTCCCCGCCGTGGCTTCCTAGGCTGCCGCTTACAGACGTACGCCACTGTGCCCGGTCCATGATTTCTAATATATGCTTTTACTTCATTATCTATAAAATAATCTCCCCATCAACAAAAAATAACACCTACTCTTTCTGCATCCCTCCCACATAGATACACATGGGGTAGTATTTGGGTTTAGTATGAAAGAACTGTAGCATAGTAGGATTTTAGAACTTCAGGGGCCAAGGCCCTTGAGATAAAGAGTATGACAATGGTTCTCAGATATTGAAAGCAGTCACTGAGTCACATGCTTTGCTGGAATGATCTCATATAATCCTCACTGTGCTGAATGAGTTAAGTACTGACTTCACTGACTTCATTTTTCAGAAGACAGAACTGCACGCAGAGGTACTTAGCACGATCTACCAGCCAGTTCGTGTTAGGTCTGAGGTTAGATACTTGATCCTCAGCATTCTTTCTACCCCAGTTCTGTCAGTGTTGTATAGGGTATCTTTATGTGGAATGACAAGATTAGCCACCTCCAGGACCTCCTGGAGTCTCCCTATAAGGTTAGAGGATTAGAAATAATCCTAGGGCCTTGCTGAATAAAAACCTTTCAGAGTTAGTAAGTTTTTTTTTCCCCCCAGAATTCCCTTTCCCATGACCCTGTCTCTCTTTGGTCTCTCTACCTTCACCTATCTATGAGACAGATACACAGACACACATACATTCTGTAACTTTTCAGTCCTCCCAAAAATCCACTGACTGGGCAAGCTGCCAAACCCAGTACTTGAAGATAAGAAAGAATAGAGATTCACTTGAACCTCAGTCTCCCTCTGTTTTTCCTTTGACAGGAAATTGATGATTGCCTGGTTCAAGCAAAAGACCGAAGTTACGATGCCCTTGTACACTTCGGGAAGCGGGGCTTGAATGTGGCAGCCACAGCAGCAGTGATGGCTGCTTCCAAGGTACCTTACTGGGCTCTGATCACCATGGCTGTGAGCATACCTCTGTTTCTACAGTCTGCCCTGGTCTTTCCCTATGTCACTCTCACAGGATCAGTTTTCATCCTTTCTGGGGTCACTTTGAAACTTGGTGGAAATATTGCTAAAGATTGCCCTCAGAAGAGTACATGTGTGTGCACACACAAATGGTTAGTACAGTATTTAGAGGTTCCCAGAGCCCCTGAAGCTCATCTATAGGTCCTGGGTTAAGAACCTCTAAATTACTTGGAACTTAAGCTTCAGAGAAGCAGAAGCGGGGGGGGGGGCAATAAGGAGGGTAAGAGGGAATTTTTCTTTGCAGTTTCCCAGGGGTGCACTGGGATAGCCACTTAAATCAAAGTAGACAGATAGAAAGATTATATGCGTAAGTGGGTAGACTTCCATTTCATGTGGTTCAGCAGATCCAGGGGGAGGGAACCCAGTATCTCAGAGTAAGTTGAGGGGTTCATGCATAGAGGAGGAGGATGTGGATAGGGCAGCAGCTAGAGGTAGAGGAGGTTTGAATGAACTGATCCTGTGGCATTGCTTTGCTTTTGCATCCAGCCCTGTTCTCTGGTTCTCAGTGGTCCCTCCTTAGCTTCTTATATCACATCTCATTGCTGTGCCAGATTCTTATTAAGCACTGAAAGAAATAAATTGATAGACATTTACCCTCAGAGCAAAGACAGCAGTTTGCCATTCCCTGTATCCAAATCTGTAGCAGGAATCTCTATGGTTAGCTGAGATGGAAGAAAAGCAGTTGTGCTAATGTTTGGGAAGACAGAGTATTTGGGAGGGGAGTTGTGTTTGCAAAGGATCACTGTAAGTCCTGATAGTAATGTGAGGTTTTGGGGAAAGACGGGGTATATCTTCAGACGAGAAAGGGCGCATTCAGGGTGGTATGGCTGTAGACGTGAGGTATATCTTCAAAAGGGTTTGAAGAGGATGATTAATACAGATCTTTCTGCCCCATGGGCTTTGAATGGAAAGCAGAATGGAGGATATTGACAGCCAACTTAGTCATGTGACTGAGCTGGATTTTTCTGTGCCCTGAACCAGAGAGAAGTACATCAGTAGCATCTCTGGGAAAAGATTTAGTACCTGGGGCTGAATGTTTAAAAGGCACTTGCAACCTGAAGGCAAGGAGTTCAACAGCAAAGGCTAGGGAAAAATGAGAAGACTCAAAAGAGAAGGACTCTTGTTTCAGAAAAGGACGAATTCCTTCTGAACAGCATAATGTAATATTCCCCAGCCCCATGAAGCTGGTGCCTGGAGGGTCCCTGCCTACATGAGCACAATTATTTCTGACAAAGCAGTGAGTCCTAGTGAGTCTTTTGGGTGCAGGCGGGAATTCTGCTTTGTTACCCAAGGAGATCTATTAGGATTTAGAAAGAGCATCGAATTCTCTGAGAATTTCCTGAGATGCAATCATTTTTTGCTTTTATTTTTAAGCTGAAAGAAAAAAGAACTCAGAACTGCTAAATTCTGAACCCATCAGGTCAATTGTATGACATAAGTCTATAGAAAGCTTCTCCATTCTTTCTCTTTTGCTACTGAAGCCAGAAGGAGCGTATAATGCTGGTCTTTCTGTAGCCCAACCACAGAGCATAAATGTGGATCTATCAGGAGGTTCAGTACTGTCATGTGGCCACTCAGATGTGTGTCTGTGAATTTTATTATGCCAGTAATTCTGCAGAATTTTACTCTGTCAGCAATTCTGAGCCAGGTCTGTCTCAAACAGGAGCTTCCAGAGTCTTGATACCATCTTGGCCAGTCACCACCAGCCCTTAAGACCACCAGGGAAGTCCATGAGCCAAGCCAGGAACCTTACAACAACTAAACTTGAAGGAAGCTCCAGATAGTCTGCAACTTGCCTAAGGAAATAACTGCTCATTAGTTCTTTCTAGTTACACTAAAGTAGATAGAGATGCCTGCTTCCTGCCAAATTTGGTTTCAGATGAGAAAAAATTGTGCCTTTTGGAAGGATGGGGGTTCGCCTTTCCTTTCTAAATATAAATACCTTGAGAGAGAAAACACAGCTTCTGCAAAAAGAATGCCCTTTATTCTTGAACCAGATTTTTTTTTCAAAAAAAGCAAAATCCAGTCTGACTGGAGGGTGAAACAGTGGTTTCCATAGCAACAATGGATGGTTCCAGTCAGGGGTCCAAGGAAGATGACTCACCAGAAGCCAAATCTAACTTTTATGTCCAAATCACCTGGGAAGCTGTGTCTTTTTTTTTTTTAAATAGATTCTCAGATGTGCTGAATCAGAATCTCAGGCTATGAGCTTATGAATCTCTATTTTAAACAAGTTCCCCAGATGATTTTTAAAATCAGATCTGTATCAGTCCCTGCCTGAGGACCCATCTGGAACTACATCACACAGCCGATTAGGGTTAAAGCAGTCAACTTTTTTAACTTCCCAGGATGTAGGTTTAGCTTTTTAGATGGATTAGCCTTGAAAATGAGAAATGGAACACATGTCTCTGTGTGTCTGTGTTTAATTTCTCCGAAACCTAATTCTGTAGGGTGCAGACTGAGGGATATACTGATAGTCCCAAATTTGCATGCTCTAAATGGGTTCTGCCATCTGCTTCATAAAGACAAAACATTCTCATAGCATGAGAAAACTTTAACAGGATTAATATGCATAGTAATATAAGAGAAGGAAATATAACAGTTTTCCAATAATACACCCAAAGTTACCATTCCCTTCCTGAGTAAATGCTCAGATAAACAGGATTGGCCCAAAGTGAGGCTGCTGAGGCCTGAAAACCTGCTGCAAGTCTAAGGTACCTTCTGGCAGGGAACCATAGGAAATGGACAGAAGGGGCCAGACAAGTTTGGAATGAAGAAACAAAGTCATTACAGTTCAAGTCTGCCATTGTCAGCTTCCTCAAGTGCCTCTGCATGTCTCAACATCAGGTATCTCCTTCCATGTTCCCCAAGTCCCTGGTTTAGGTCCAAAAGTCGAGAAACAAGGGGGACTTCTTCACACATCTCTCTATGAGCCTCCTACCAGTCTTTCTTCAAGTGTTCTCTCAGCCTTCCTCAACTTTTCCTCCTCACTTAGCTCTGCCATTTGTTAGGCGGGACAGGGAACACGGAGCCTCCCTTTCTATGGATGTTAATTTAATCATACCAGTTAGGAAGTATGGTGAGAATACAACTTCCTCAACCTGTTTTGTAGTGCCTGAAAGAGCATGCACAGCTGAGCCTGGAACAACCACCTTATTGATTACCCCAGGGAAATAAAATGACTTTGAGGGGAATAAAAGATTCCCTGCCAAGTCACTCATGGCTAGGGTGGCCATGTAATTTTATGCCTGTAGTGTAAGTAGCCTGTTTGAGATGCCAATTGCAGTACAAGCATCACGCACTTGGTAAGTTCTTTATTGGTTCTAGCAGTTACACAAATACACCAAGCAGGGCCAGAGCCAGAGCCCAGGGTCCAGGGGCCACCAGGAGGTAGGCAAACCCCCCCGGAATAGTCATACTTTTTCTCTGGTCCCTTTCTCTTGTGCTCTCTCTCTCGATTGCCTCTCTGCATGCTCTCCCTTCACATGCTCTCTCACCCTGGACTGATGTTTCCCTTTTATCCTTTCCTCACAGGCCCAGTGTGCCCACTCACACATACCTACTGGGCCCAGGCATATGCACAATCCTGGGGGTGAGATAGTGGGATACCCGCCCTCCTCCCAGGAATATCCTGTGGGATACCACAGCTGCTGGTCATAGCGGTCAATGGAGGAAGGGCAGAACCCTGAAAAACTTATTTACCCTACAATGTCCAAACCAGGACACTCAGATGCGTGAAAGGGGACAGCAGGTACAGTCACCCTCCTCATGCCTCCATGCTACATCTGTTGGACCCCTGCCTGCTTTCTCCAGAAAACATCTCAGCTCCCAAATCATTCTCACTCTAAGCATCTACTGTGTTTCCCTAACTGGTTGCAGTGGATAGAGTATGAAGTAACTGAAAGTCTTCATTCAAAGAGAGTAAAAGAAGCTGGGATCAGGTGGTAGGATGAAGGGATTGCTATTCCTCACCTCTTCGGCTCTTTTTTCCATGCTTTGATGGTTCCCCTGAAGGAAACTGTGAAACTTCACTGGCAGAATGCAAGATTTTTAGCTACCTTTACAGTTTTGTTTGTTTGTTTCTTGTTATATTGAGCCCTGAGTGCCTTCCTTGGGGACAAAAAATGTTTTCAGGATTTTTGCATTATCATGAAGTATGAAGAAACTTATAAACCTTATCATTGTACAAATATAAATTATTACTAATGTTAATATCAATATTTTGTCTTATGACTATAAAAGCTAAAACAACAAAATTACACATAGGGGATTTCTCCTCAGGCTTATTAGCCCCTGTCTTACCTCTAGTTCTCCTTAGGGCCCAATCCCTGTTCCCCAGAAGTGTTTATGCACCTTTTTTTCTGTGTAAATTGTTCTGTCTCCTTTTTCTTACTCTGTCTCCTTTCTAAGGGTACACCCTGAGGTACACTCTGAGGGTATACTCTTAACATCTTAATTGTCTGTTATCTCTTGGCTCCCTTTCCACCTAGATATAAGCTTCTCTCTGACCAGTAATTCCACCCAGAGGAAAAATAAGCCCCAATTCTTTCTAAGACTAGAATTGGAGGTGCCGTGTGTGGTGCACGTGCCTGTAATCCCAGCTACCTGGGAGGTGGAGGCTAGGGATCACTTGAGCCTGCGGGTTTGATTCAGCCCTGGTCAACATAGCTAGACCTAGTCTCAAATAAAAGAGAGAGAGAGAGAGAGAGAGAGAGAGAGAGAGAGAGAGAGAGAGAGAGAGAGAGAGAGCCCGGGCGCATGCCTGTAAGCTTCAAGCCTATCAAGCAGCTGAGGCTAGGGATCGCGGTTCGAGTCCCGCTTGGGGCAACGCAGCAAGACCTAGTTCCAAAATAGATGGACGCGGTGGCGCACACCTGTAATCCCAGCTACCTGGAAAGCTGAGGCTGGGGATTGCTTGAGTCGGTGGTACCCCGGGCAACATGAGCCTGTGGTTCTATGGGCAAAAATAGTGAGACCTAGTCTCAAAAAAAAAAAAAAGACTAGAATTGGAAAATTCTCTTTACAAATATTGCTCTAGAAATTAATTTTTTTAAGAGGAAAATACATTCTCACATGAAACGGAAACCATAGTGAGAAAAAAACAAAAAAATTTTTTTTCTTGAGACTAGGACTCGCTGTTTTTGCCCGTGGAACAGTGGGGTCACATTGTCCAGGGTCCCACGGACTCAAGCAATCCCTAGCCTCAGTTTCCCAGGTAGCTGGGATTGCAGGCACGCGCCACCATGCCCAGCTATTTTTTTGGGAC
>PVHY01006730.1:8267-35076 GCA_004024945.1 Uropsilus gracilis
CCCCCCCCCCCCCCCCCCCGCCCCTGCGAAGCCCCCAGTCTCCCTGCAATTAACACAAAACACAATTAAAACCACCGAAAGGGCCTGAAGGCACCGGTTGGGGTGGGGGCAGGAGGCTGCGTAGCGGCCGGGTCGAGCCCCAGGATCACAAGGAGAGCTTTGTGCAGGAGCCTCCAGACACCACGACCCTGGACGCCGGAGCTGCGGCCGGGACGCAGGGATCTATTGGGGAGGCAGGGGTCGGTTGGGGGCCGGGGCCGCTCCGCTGTCCACCCCCGACCGCACCTGGCCGCGGATGAGTCGGTGGAGGGCCCGGACCGCCCGGGAGGCGGGAAGCGGCGGTCGCAGCGTGGGGGGCGGGAGCCGGGGGCGCAGTCTACCCAAGCCCTCGCGGGGCGCCCCAGCGCCAGCCTGCGCGGGTGGAAGAGCGCTGGCGCGCTGGGAAGTTGAAGAAACAACGAACTCTCGCACTGGACAAGAAATCGGGATAGCGAGGGGTCTGAGCGGAGTTCAGATGAGTTGAGCTCAGAGCCCAGAGGATTTGGGGGAGGGTGAAGACTTGGGGCCCCAGCTGTAAAGTTCTTCCGAGGGAAGGAATGGGAAAGAAAGTTGGCGGCGGGTGCGAAGTGGGGTGGGGGAGAGTGGGTTGGAGGAGGCAAAAGTTGGATCGACTTTAAGTTTGGAGATGAGGAGGGAATGGAAAAGGAGCGCGCGGGGAGCGGGGCGGGGGGGAGGGCGGCGATCCTGCAGGCCGAAGCAGCCGAGACCCCGAGACCCCTCCTCTCGAATGGGGGCTGTCCCCTCAGAGACCCCCGGTTCGCCTCCTCGGCGGCCGCGACTCCGGGCAGGACCGGAGGAGCTCACTTACTTCGGGGCTGAAGTTGCTTTGGGCCGAGCTGAGGGAGGCGAGTGCGGTACCGAGCGTGAGCAGGGGGAGCAGGAGACCGCGGGCGAGTGGTGGGACAGGAGACATGGTCCGCGACCGTGCGGGCAGCGGGGCCGAGCGGGCTCCGTGGCGGGGCCCAAGCCCAGGGTCGCGCCGCCACTCCCTCGGGGCGCCTTTGTCTTCGGGAGGCACTGAATTTGGATTCCTAGAGCGCTGTCGTCCGAGCGATGAGGGACTTGTTCTTGAAAGTGCCCGTTTGCTCGACCCCTTCCCCGTTTTTTTCTCTAATCTTTCTTCTGCTTAGTCGGCGAACTGAATCCCGAGTCCTCTCTTGCTCTCTCTGGTCCCTCCCTTCTCCCACGGCCTCTCCTCCGCCTTCCAGCCTTAATGCCCTCCTTTCCGTGCGTACGTGGTATTTCAGCCTGAATCCAATTACAAGCAGAGAGCCGACTGAAAAAAACCCTAAGTTGCCTTTCTGTGGTGGAGGCTGCCATCTGCAGGGGCTGAGGCCACAGCGAGAGCAGGGGCTGGGAGGTGGGGGTATGGGGGGAAGGACTGGGAGACGGGATGTGGGACTTTCTCTTCCTAAGCATATTTTGCGTGGCTTGATTCCTCTGGTATTCAGCATTTGTCTCACCTCAGAGCGGGAAGATCTGGAACGCTCAGTGGTTGGGGCAAACAAGTTCAGAATCTGGGATGGTCCTGGGGCAGTTTCTCCAAGTCTGAGACCAGAGTTAGGGGTTGTCTGCTGGAACCTGGGCCCAATGGAATTGAAACTTTGACTTCTCTGTTCTAGAGCCACCTGTCCTTCCCCTGTCAAAAAAGCCAAAACAGTAACAAAACCCCACTACCCACAACCACAGGACCTGGGCGTCCTGTCTTCTGCCATTTGCAAACTGGCTGCTCCTTAAATTAGAACTGGCTGGGGAGGAAAGGGGTCAAGGCCATGGAATTTGGGGAAACTGCAAATGACGTAATTGTTAAGAGACAGAAGATAGTGTTTGGGGGTTTAGTTGTCCCTCTACACTGGAAAGGGAGGTAATTCCTTAAAGAGGAAAACCTCCTTCAGGAACAGCCTAGGCTGAGAACAAAAGGTAGAGGTATGCAGAAAGGAGAGTACTCTAAAGCTGAGGGTGGCAAAGAGAGAGATAAGAGGTTGAGACTAGATCTGGAAAAGCAGCACAGCAGAAGCAGGAAAAGTGTGGGAGACAGAAAGTTTGACCATCAGCGAAATCTAAGATCCAAGAATTGCACTGGTCAGCGGAGAAAGGAAAGAGCTAATGGGGAAAAGGGAGAAAAGCAAGCAAAGGAAAGGAAGAGGATGCAGGACAAAAACTAGGTCAGGTATGAAGTTCCAGAAATCCCAGAGACTCAGGAACTAGAACATGTGTTGAGCAGGATAATGGAAGAAAAATCCACTGTTCTTGATTGTAACAGGGACAAAGGTAATCCATGATCAATATAATGTAAGGTTATCTTGGTCCTGAGCGGCTATCAGATTTGGGAGTGGTATATAATAGATATTAGATACCAATCCCACAGTGATTGTGGGCCAAGCACTCTGGGCCTCCCAGATGCCTGGAGGATACAGGCCTTTCTCCAGTTAGCCCCTGGAATTGTCAGAACGATGGAAACCTTAGGATTCAACTCTTAGCAGAATATGCAGCACCCAAGTCTGGTTCTTCCCATGTTAGTGGGGATATCCTCTTGGGCCATATAGCTAAATTTTAGGAAAACTGACACCAGTTGCTTGCCAAGAAATGGGCCTCGGCCGGACTTTTTCATCACATCATTTATTAAATGCCTCACTGCCATGTGGCATGAGCCATAATGTGATGTTAAAGGTTAACATGCCTGTCTAAAACCAGGAAAATGAAAAGCTGGGCATGGTAGTGGACACTTGTAATCCCAGCTATGTGGGAGGCTGGGGCTAGGAATCACTTGAGTCCATGGGTTTGAGACTACCCTCGGCAACATAGCAAGATCTAGTCTCAAAAAAAAAAAAAAAAAAAAAAAAAAAAAAAAAAAAAAAAAAAAAAAAAAAAAAAAAAAAAAGCGAAAAATAAAACCAGGAAAATGGCTGCCCCTTTTCCCATGTTTGCAGAGCACAACTAGACAGTGCTAGTCTTAGTGTCCATGAAGGGAGGGAGAAGTGTCCTAGAGCAGAGTTCTGGTGAGCTAGAGTGTAACCAAGGGTGAGGGCACTTAGCCAACCCTTCCAGTGATCTTGCAGTCTGTTCTTCCTAGTATCCAAGCTTTTTTGCTCTGAAGACAGATGGGGAACATACTCTTGTCTGTCTGGATGCAGCATCTAAGTAACAGAAAAGGAAGTCAGAGAAAGACTGGGAGACAGGAATTGCTTTTTATTGACTTGGAGGTGGGCTCTGTAGTAGGGCCCCTTTGGGCTTAAGGGCATTTTTCCGCTTCCTTTCTTCTTCCTCTAACTTCTCCTGCTGTTTGAGCTGCCATGCCTGTAATCCAGCATCCATTTCCTGTGATAGCAGTACAACTCGTCTCTGAAACAGACAGGAAAAATGTGGATAACATCTGGGGCTTGAGCTCTGTGCCACACATCCTTTCACCCATAGATCAAAGACAGAGGTTTTAGCTAGCAAATGACGCTGGGAAAGGGGTGGAACCCAGCCCTGGGTTGAGAAGCAGGAGCAGGGCAGCGAAATGCATGGCAGAATGTCTACTACTGGTTCCTGCCCTCATCACTCTATAGAGTGCATCACTCTATTCCTCTCTTTGGCTGTTTAAACTTCAGCATATTAGCTTAGGTGCCAAAATGGTTCCAAAAAAAAAATCACACTCTTAACATCTGCCCTCCTATTATACGTAGGTTGCTGTAGTTGGAGTCTAGCCACTCACTGCAAACTTTTCCCTTTGGGCTTTTCTTCGAAGTTGCCCTTTCATTGGAGGTGCAGGACGGCCATCTGCAGAAAAAAACAAGAGAAAAGGCAAGTCTCAGAGATGGCCTGCAGTACCTTGTAAAGCACTGTGACAGGAATGAGGCAAAAACCAATCTGTAGTCTCTCCCATTTCACACCTGCTGTAGCTTAATTCATCAAAAACATGTCCCTTACCTTCAAGGATGTGATCTGCCATAACCACCAAGAACAGGCTCCTAGACATGTGCCTACTTACGCTTTAGTCTGGAATTCAAAGTCCTTTGTGATGCTAAATCTCCTGTTTCATCTTGAGAAACCTTCCACTCAAAGCTGTCTACTCACTGTCTTTGCTAAATTCTGTCTCACTGCATAAGAAAATAAAGGCCTCTTTTCCTTTCTGTCTAGCCAACTGTCATCCTTAGGCCCACCTCAACCCCTGCCTGTTCCAGAAGTATTCCTCTATCCTCTTTCACTCCCTCAGTTCTTGATTCTGAAAGAAGTGCACACCAATTTAGTTTGCATTGGGGCATTTATAATACTATAGCTTTAGCATTAGGCATCTCATATCCTTTTGGAGTGGGGCAAAGCACTGACATTTTTCATTTTTAAAATGTCCATGTTTTGTTCCCTCAGACTTGTTCCTGTGACCAGGGACTTTATCACTAGTTGTCATTACAGTAGGCACAAAAGTATATAATAAAATTTCTGCAAACATATGCTGATTTGCTGAAAAGATGCAGTATCTGACCACAAGTAAATAAACTGTCTTGAAAGTAAGGAAAGGGAATAAATGTTGTATATGCAAGGTACATTACATTGGTTGCTTCATTTTAGCTTAAGGAAAACCACATGAGATAGGTATTCTTTTACAGAAGTGAAACTTGGAAGATACAATTAAGTAACCTGGATAGGCCACAAAGTTAGCATGTAGAAAACCTTGGATTAAAAATCAATTCCACAGTATTTCCAAGTGTTCCATACTACTTTAAGGGGATTCTAAGTGTCACCAAGTATCTGATTCAAGTAGAATCATACTACTATAGAAGTCAACAGGGCATTAATTTCCCAGGTCTCTGTGCTGTTGAAGGTGGCCTGGTTTCCGTCTAAGTCTAGATCTGACTTTATTTTTTTGTTTTTTGTTTTTTTTGAGACTAGGTCTTGCTATTTTTGCCTGTGGAACCACAGGCTCACGTTGCCTGGGGTACCACACTCAAGCAATCCCCAGCCTCAGCTTCCCAGGTAGCTGGGATTACAGGTGTGCGCCACCACGCCCAGCTATATTTTTTTGTAACTAGGTCTCACTACATGCCCCAGGCGGGACTTGAACCACGATCCCTAGCCCCAGCCACAGCCGCTTCATAGGCTGAAACTTATAGGCATGAGCCACCGTGCCCAGTTAGATCTGACTTTGTTATTACCTAGCTGGTGATCACGGACAATTCACTTCCCTAGACCTCAACTTTTCCACCTATAAAGTGGAGTCCCATGTGGAAAGTGGGTTCAACTTTTCTAAGGGTCTTCCCTTCTAGGGGCAATATCGGTTGTCTCTTTTCTATCCTTTCCCTTTTACCTATCCTTCTGTTCATTCTCCCATCCCCCCTTCATTTAAACATAGGTAAGAAGGCCAGGCACCGTGGCAGTGCCTCTAACTGCAGCCTATGGAGCGAGGCCGAGACTAGGAATCGCTTGAGTCCTAAGGTTCGAGACCCGACTGGGACAACATAGTGAGACCTAGTCTCAAAAAAATAGCTGGGCGTGGTGGTGCGTGCCTGTAATTCCAGCTACCTAAAAATAGCTGGGCGTGGTGGTGCGTGCCTGTAATCCCAGCTACCTGGGAAGCTGAGGCTAGAGATCGCTTGAGTCCATGGTATCCTGGGTAACGTGAGCCTGCAGTTTCCTGGGGCAAAATAGCAGACCTAGTCTCAAAACTAACTAACTAACTAACTAACTAACTAACTAACTAACTAACTAACTAACTGTAAGAGATTTTTCTGAAATGATCGTCTTTAATACTTATCTTCCCGTCTACCCCTCTGAGAAGCTCACTTGGGCAGCCTTTCAAAGAACTCTCCCTGCATTTGATACTAAATTATCCACAATGAACTTACCACACAGGAGGGAGATTCTTCCTATCCTTGAGAAAAATCACGAACCCCCTTTGAGAAACGTGAATATCTTGTCACTCCTTCCCCAGTAATGCCCCAAGTCAGAATAATCTGCTTAACCCCACAAACCAAGAAGATCCTTTCTATTTTATTTTTTAAAATTCTGTCCTTTAGTTTCAATACACAACACGAATTTCTCCACCCAACTCCAAATATAAAGTTCAATACATTTTCCAAGCAGACACACCCCCACCTTAGTATTCCCCCATTCCCAATCAGTCCAGGGGAGTTAACTGTCAGACCAGTGCTCACCTGCATAAGACCAATCTGGCAGTTCTGTAAGGGGCCCGTAGCCGGAGGGGTTGGCAGCCAGGCCCTGCCTAGGTGGAAAAAGAACAGCTGGGTGAGAACCCAGCCCAGTTTCTGTTTCTCCTAGCGTCCCCTAGACCCGCACTCACTGGAGTCGCCAGGCGCTGCCCGCCCGGACCGCCGCGTTGCAGTGCAGCCTCCGGACACCTGCTGGGGAAAAAAGTGCAGAATTGGGAGAAAGGCCGTAAAGGTAGCTCTGGGGCCCCGGGTCCGCGCGCGCGGGCTCCTGAGCCCATCCACCCTACACCCACTTACTTAACAGAACACCACCTAAGGCAGCCATGCTGAGTAGGAGGAGCCTACTCATGGCGTGACCTCCTTGGCCACGCACGACGCTGCGGGGGAAGGCGGAAGCCGCCATCTTGAATCTGGTTTTCAATCACGGGGCCGCCATCTTCGGGCATTGTACGGAAGCGAACGACGGAATTGCGGACTCGGGCGTTTTGGGCGAGAGCGTCCTTCTGTGTGTGCATCCTCAGTGGTGGCTACATCCTTAGCAGAAGTGTCGTCCTCCCAGACCGAGCTGGTCTGCACTGTTCCTCCAACCTCAAGTCCTTTAACTTTCATCTTAACTTTTGTCATGGAGAGCTAACTTTTTTTACTTCAGTCTATTCCTCTCCCGTATTATCTTAACATCTTTCCCCCAGACTATGAGCAGTGGTACAATTTAGAATGAATCAGAAAACATGTGTTTCAGTTCTCCCTTATCTAACAAAATTGAATAACTTACATGTGATAAGCACTGTATTAGGTGCAGGAAATTTTACGGAGAGGAAAGCGGACATCGAAATGATAGATCTCTCAGAAGACAAGAACCAAATAATCTCTTTACTGTATTATTACAGCTGAGGGAAATGGGAAGCACGTTTTTGTGAGCCTACAAGTGAACTTGGTCTACAGTAGGCTTGTCAGAGAAGACTTCTTTAAAGAAGAGGTATTGCAGCTAAGCTCTGACTCCGTTTCTGTAGGACCTACCACCAGTGTCTAATATTCTTGCAACAGCCTTGGGAGGTAGGTACTAGTAAGTGGTAAACCCAGATATGTGACTCTTTCCCTGTTTTATGAAGCACTTGGGGAAGTCATCCTTAATTTTTCGTTAAAAAAAGAAAAAAATCTTCCTTAGTTTTGGCAACCCCCTGGCCCCCCAAAACCTTTATATATGCGTTTTTATTTTGAGGCTGTGTTGCCCGGGGTAGTGCGGACTCAAGTGATCCCTAGCCTCAGCCTCCCAGGTAGCTGGGATTACAGGTGTGTGCCACCACGCCCAACTATTTTTTTAGAAACTAGGTCTTCTGTGTTGCCTAGGGTAGTCTTGAACCCGTGAACTCAAGCAATCCCCGGCCCCTGCCTTCCAGCACTTGGATTATAGGCATGTGCCACCAACCTTAATATATATTTGTGAGAACATTTTTAAGAATGATAAAGTGAGTGAAAGTACTTTTTTATGTCATTAAGCTCCCATAAAGATTTCACATTATGAGTGCTAGGTTAGACGCTAAACACTGTACTGATTGGAGGAACGTGAGGGAGTGGTTGGTGCCTTGACTTATCTGCAAGTTTTTCATTTTCTTCTGTGAGACCTGCAAGTTTTTCCATAGGAGGTGGCTCTGAACTATGCTTTGAAAGAAGGCAAGGGTGGATCCTGGTTTAAGAAGTAAAAGCAACTATTTAGATAACAATAATGGTATAGGCTAAGATTGTACTTGAAGGGATGGGACCAAAAGTACCTTGGCTGGAAGCCAACAGATGGACCCCAAAAACTAAGCAAGGGAAATAAGGAAATAGAGTACCATTACCATCTTACATTCATATACTTCATTTTCATTTACCAAGACACTTTGATACAAATGATTTCATAAAATATTCACAACCTGTAAAGTAGATAAGATAGTACAGGAAGCAATTATTGTTCAGATTGCTTGTAGTTTTCAGAGACCAGGAAATTGAACCAAAATATGGCTGTGGATTTATTGTTTTATACTTAGTTGCAATAATGACTGACTAACATCTTTCCTAAGCCTGGCTCCATATGCCTAGTGCTGATGCTAAGATAGACAGCTGATTTAGACAGCGTTAGAGTTTCATTATATAGTTTACAGTTGGAGAATAAGTAGTGGGGATTAAGAACTGCAAAAATAACTGCAATACCAACATTCAGAATTGACACGAAAGATGACAGGCTGATACTACCACCAACAGTAAACTAGAAATTGAACCAGCAACACATGCATTCAGGTGAACAAATAATGTGGTCAATATGAATTTCACATGCAGAAGTGAACACATAGAATCACTTAATAGCTGTGAGAACCAATGAGCCAGAGCTGGTGAACTCTGGAGACAGGACGGGAAGTTTGACCAGGAAAACTGGAAAATCTGGGAGAGGAAAGGTCTTTGGAAAGAAGACAAAGTTCAGTCTTTGACGTGGTTAGTGTGATGTAGCCGAGAGACAATTCCCGGATTGTAAATAGCAGGAAATATGGTTTAGGATTTTAAGAGAGAGAAAGAGAACACTAGTATTGGCATTAACAGCATCAGAGGGATCTCTGGGACTCTAGGGATATCATGGAACCACTGTTGTTTGTAGGGGAGACCTGTGGACAGACCTTCCCAACGACCTCATCAGATTCATATGTCTCAGGAAAGCAACTTTGTCATCCCAAACTAGATGTCTTTCAATCTCTGGAGTTCACCTGTAAATGATGGAGTTAAGAGCAAGGTGAAGTGTCAGGCATCTCAGCTTCACATCTTCCCTCTTAAAAAAATACTTTGCCTCTCACAGCCCTCAGGATCTGTATTTGCCTTACATTTTGTTATCCATTCAGGTTTTGTTCTATTTTTATTCAAATACACTTTCATCAGATCTCTATACTGCAACTTGTGTACCAGTGCACTGCTTTGGGAAATTAGGTACTTTTTAAGCCCTTGTGATGAATAATGATGAATTTGGGGAAAGAACTTAAGTGAAACTGACTCTTATTCAATCCCCCAACTCACTTTGCAACCTCTTTCCCTTTTTCTGCATGCTTGTGACCAAAATTTAAGGTTGGAAATTGTTTCACATTTCTTTACTATGTGCCTCCTTAGAATAGTTCAGTATCAAATCACTGTCAACCCTTGCAGAAAGTGTGGAAGCTGAAATCTAAATCACCCACTCACACAATACACTGCTTTGCATATTATCTCATTATTTATCTGATTTATTGTAACACTTTTACCAAGGTTGTTAATCATCCAATAACTCAGGAAGAGTTCTGTGTTAAGTTCTGTGTTAGAGGACCCAATTTCCAGATGGTTAAATATGCCTTTGGGCTACACTTTTTTTTTCTTGCCTGGCAGCTAGGAAGTCTCTTAGGGTGGGTGACTCTCCACCAGGCTGGTCTTGAAGATGGGTGGCTGCGAATCTGTGCAAACTGGCAACGTTTGCTTTAAAAAACGACAAAATTGGACTGTCCAAAAGGTGCAAAAGAAAATTTTAGGCTGGGCATGGTGGTGCATGCCTGTAAGCGGCAGCCTAGGAAGCCACGGCCGGGGCCAGGGATCGTGGTTCGAGTCCTGCGGGGCCACTTAGCGAGACCTAGTTCCAAAAAAATATAGCTGGCCATGGTGGCGCGCGCCTGTCATCCCAGCTACCTGGGAAGCTGAGGCTGGGGATTGCTTGAGTCTGTGGTATCCCGGGGAACGTGAGCCTGGGGTTCCACAGGCAAAAATAGTGAGACCTAGTCTCAAAAAAAGAAAAGAAAAGAAAATTTTATTATTTACAATTCTTTTTTTAGCCTTTAAAACGTGTGAAGCATTCTAGATGACTTTTCTTGAACTAACTCAGCAACTCCCTCTTTTGTTGGGTTCACGCTACCACTAAGACTCCTCACAGGAAAGGTGCTTTGGCGATTCCAACCACCCCGGCATCCTCACCCTGGGCATCTTTGGTTAAGTGCTGCCTCCTGGCGGCGCCTCCTCACCACCAGAACGTCCCAGTGTGGTGCAGACCACTCACTAATTTGGGAACTCAAGCTGATGCAACAGCTACCCCGAAGGGGCGGGGCATCCAGAACCCTGGGTGGAGGAGACGCCCTTCGAGAGACCCCTCCTGGGGCTCAGGGACAGGTCACTCCCGTGCCCCCGCCTCCTCGCGGCTTTGCAGTCCAGAATTTCTTCTCGGGCTTGAAGGCGGGGTGTGCAGGCTTTGGGGCTGCGGCACAGCACCCCGTCGGGTCTCCGGGTCAAAATGGGTTGGGAGGGAAGTAAGAGGAGGTTGAGCTTTACTGGCACGGAGGACGCGGTGTCCGGGGATATTTCCATTTCCTAGGGGCTGCGCCGGAATGCTGACGGGCCGCGGCCTTTAGGCCTTTCGCCTACACCCACCACCACCCGTACTGTCTGGTTTCCTGGCGCCGGGGAGCGGCGGGAGCTGCTTGGAGCTGGAATGGGAGGGACGCCGGGTGGGGTGGGGCCCTAGCCCCCAAGGCCCCCTGCTGCCAGAATTTGGACAACAGGGCGACCAAACTCTCCAGAGGGCAAGGAGGACAAGTGACCGCTCGGTCGGAATTTAGGAAGGCGCGAGCTTGGGTCCGCACCCTAAACCCGGCGCCGCCGCCGAGCACGGTGGCTCGTGCCAGTAAGCTTCAGCCTATGAAGTGGCCGGGGCTAGGGATCGAGTCCCGCCTGGGGCCTGTAGTGAGACCTAGTTCCAAAAAAGTAGCTGGGCGTGGCGGCGCGCGCCTGTAATCCCAGCTACCTGGGAAGCTGAGGCTGGGGATTGCTTGAGTCCGTGGTACCCCGGGCAACGAGAGCCTGCGGTTCCACGGGCAAAAATAGCGAGACCTAGTCTCAAAAAACAAACAGACAAAAAAACCCCGGCACCCCCGTAAGTGGGAAAAAAGGGGAAACCGCGGGTAGACGGGTAGGGGCCAGGTGGGGGGGGGGGGTAGCACAGGTTGTTTAGGAAGTAGGGAAAAGAGCACCGGTGAGCACGGGAGCAGCCTGGTGGGATGGAAGGGGGTGTTTGGGGAGGGTCGTGCATGGCCGGTGGGGAGGAGGGGTGTCGGGGAAGGATTCGCGGTTCCATTCTCCAACCCACCTGCGGGGCGGAACATGAGCACTCCTTTCCGCCGCCTCTGCTTCCCTCTCACCTGTTCTAGGCGGTCACCTTGCTCCCTCTGCACCCAGACCGGTCCCTCGGGTGTGGGGCAGAGGAGCTGAGAACTTCCCTGAATCGGGAAAAGTGCAGTTCGCCGAGGGGTTTGGTTTGTTTTCTAATTAATGAAGTAAAAAAGTTCATCAAATCATTTTAGGCCTCCCAGTAACACCGAAAAATATATCTTTCACTTCCTCTCCCTTCAATCCATTACTCTTAAAAAAGAATAAATACCTCCAACTACTCCTTGCTTAGGAACCACTTAGGAACTACTCCTTGCTTAGGAACCACTTAGGAACTACTCCTTGCTTAGGAACTCCTTGCTTAGGAACCAGAGCAGCAGTAGCATAGATGGACCAGAAGGGCAAATTCAAAGGCATTCCCAGAGTCCAGCCAACTGGGAAATCAGTCCAGGAAGAAACTGCATTGTTTATTCATTTATTGGTGTAAAACTTTTCTTGATGGTCTAAGCTGCACATGCCCTGTGCCGGGGAAAACAGGGTGAATAAAACTCTACTGCTTTCCTTCTAGTGCAGGAGGTGACAACAAAGAGACTGGTGGTAGTGCCCTTGAAGAAAAATCTAGGGTCTAGAAAGGGTAGAGATTGAGGGAGAAAGACTTCTTTCCGAGACTCCTACAGGAAGGTGTCACCCAGGGTGGTGTTGAATGGTTGAATGGTTGAGTGAAGAAATGAACACTGGTTTAGTATGTTCCAGGCAGAGGGAACAGCAATTGCTAACACTTTGAGCTGAAAACAGGCTGGTTGTGTGGCAGACAGCAGCAAGAAAGCCAGCGTGGCAGGAGAGAATTGTAGGAGACTAAGGGTGGGGGCAGCTGGGTAGTTTTAAGGCTGTTTTCTTAGAACTTCCCTTGTTTACAACTTGGACATAACCCCAGAGTGGGATTAAGGGCCAGGCCAGCGGGCAGCGTCCTGGGTCTGAGAGGGCACTAAGTCATCCTGGGACTAATTCAGGTATTTGGTGCCAATAAGCTCTGGTTTCTGTCTGTCTCCTGGTGAAGTAGAACTTGTGTCTCATCTATTGTCAGAGTCCTTGGCAACTCCTTATCTGAACTGTCTACCCCCAGAATGATTTTGCAGTGTGCAAGTACAGGTATAACTTGCAGATTGTAACCTTGAAGCTGTTCAGTTGATAGTTACTTCAAGGTAGCAATCACAGCTGGAATTCAGAAAATGCACCTTGCACCGTGAAGTGTGACTCTCTTGTGTGTGAGAGATTCATGCTATTTGACTACATTTTACATACTTTAATATTTGTCCATGTGGTAAATTCATGTAATAAGCTCTTAATTTTGGGAAAGATGAGACTTACAGTTTCTATTCTGAGAAAAATGGTATTCTCCTCATCTCTGCTAAATAAACATTCAACAGATCTGGTTTGAAGGGGTATCAGGGCTATCTCCTGCTCCACTGGTTGGCTCTTACTTGGCAACACAAGCATCACCTGAGCCAGTTGGGGATCTGAGCTATGGTGCAGCTTGCTTAGTGTTCCCGTACTTGCATAACTATACCCCCATAAATTTCTTGACATGCATCACCTTACATGTGGACTGAAATTGGGACCTTGAGATGGGATCTCAGAGTTACAGTTCCCTTAAAATCATCGGTCCTGTCCCCTCTGCAAGATGAGGCTAGTTTGTGAGTGGGAATTGAGTTGGAAATGAAAGGAGGGTGAGGAGTGAGGAGAGTTATAAAGAGCATCAAGAGGAAAGTTGAAGTGCTCAGCAAAGGTAGGGGCATAAGAAAGTTCAGGGACTGAGGTTGGGAGGAGAAGGAGCTGAGACTCTGAAACTCGCTGGAGAAGATGCCTGGAGGCGATCCGGCATTGAGGTCTTCTGGGTCTGATCGGGCAGTCCCAGCTAGAGCCCGTCCCCTGGCCCCTCCCCGCTGCCGGCCAGAGTCACACATGTGTTTTCCTGTTTTCCATTTCAGTCCCGCCACCCTCTGCCTTTTCTGCTCCTCAGAGTCAACAGCTGCTGCAGCTTGAACCCCACGCCCCTGTTCCCAGCCCTAGCACTTTCCCCTCCCTCTGAGCCTGCTTCTTTCAGTACCTGCCCGAAGGTCTCAGACGGGTAAGAGGTGGGAGAGGAGGGACAATGGGTGAGAGGGGAAGTGCAGCCAGAGGATGGAGTAAGTTTTGAAAATTGGCTGACCCAGAGACCCCAGAATCTCTTGATTCCGGGTCCCAGCCTTCGCATTCTCTACGCAGAACCTTCCGCCTAAGGACTTGAGTCATAAAGTAATGGAAGTCCTGAACCAGGAGTAAACAGTTTCTTGTTTTCTTTTCTTCTTCTACTTCTTTTTTTTTTTTTTTTTTTTTTTTTTTTTTTTTTTTTTTTTTTTTTTTTTTTTTTTTTTTTTTTTTTTTTTTTTTTTTTTTTTTTTTTTTTTTTTTTTTTTTTTTTTTTTTTTTTTTTTTTTTTTTTTTCTTTTTAAAGAGACTGTGGAGGGAGGAGCTAGCTTCCAGTTTGGTGTGATGGGGGAAAGTACCAGAGTATATTTGTTTTTTGTTTCTGTTGTTAGGGGAAGTAGTGCAAACCAGAGAGAGCTAGGAAGACAGGGCATGGGGTCTCTAGGGGAGAAAACATCTTCTCATATTTAGCCCCCTGAGCTTCAGTGAAGAGCTCAGATCCTGACCTGTGTTCTGGTTTCTGGAGCCAGTGTGGTGTTGTGTTGCCATTCATGGGTGGGGTCAGGGCGGTGACCCCCCTGGCTACTTTGCCAGGCACTGCTGTCTGTCTTCTCTGAACCCCTGAATTTGAAACTTCTCCCACAAGCTGTAGGATGTGGGTGTTGTCATCTCTGCCAGGTCTGCAGAGATGAATGAATCTACGACAGGGGGTGCTGTGTTCTTGTGGAGTTTCAGACTGCAGTTTCTCTCTTATAAAGCCTGAAGTGGGAGAGCCCTCCAGGAAACTTTCAGATGGTCCCAGGCTACCTGGATTGTAGAAGCATTCCTCCTAGAGGTAGGGTCTCAGGGAGGAATATGAGTTGCCAGAGATAGCGCTTTCCTGCTTGAGAACAGAGGGAGAATCTTTTCCACGAAGGACAGCTTCCCCTGCCCAGTTTGCTTGGGCTGACTGGAGACAAATTTGAGGATTCCACTTGTAGCACTTTTTGATGAGACCGCTAGGGTGTGCTGTTTGCTGGAGTGTAGATTTCCCCTCCAGTGGGTTTCTGTCTCCAGATGCCTGCAAAAGCCTCCACTTTTCAGATCACATCAAGCAGGAACCAGATTCTGCACACTACTCTCCCATTTCCCCTCAGGCTTTCTGCTTCCTTCTCTCTTCCATTGCCTTTCTTTACATTCTACTAGAATACATCTTCTGCTCTGTGTTAGAGCAGTTGGTCTTAAAAGGGCAGGTGTGAGGCCGGGCACTGTGGTTCATGCCTGTAAGCTTCAGCCTATGAAGCAGCCGGGGCTAGGGAACTCGGTTCAAATCCCGCCTGGGGCCCGTAGTGAGACCTAGTTCCAAAAAAGTAGCTGGGCGTGGTGGCGCGCGCCTGTAATCCCAGCTACCTGGGAAGCTGAGGCTAGGGATTGCTTGAGTCTGTGGTACCCCGGGCAACGAGAGCCTGTGGTTCCATGGGCAAAAATAGCAAGACCTAGCCTCAAAAAAAAAGGGGGGGGGAGGTGTGATGATGTATTGCTGTTTTTCTTTACTTTATAAGTGGGAACCCTTAGCAATAGCATCTCTGCCAAGAGGACTTGTAGTCGCCTCTCATTTCTGCAAAGGGATAAGAAAGGGGAGGCATAGCCAGGAAGAGCACGAACAAGCTTGCTTTATTTATTTATTTATTTATTTATTTATTTATTTATTTATTTATTTAGAGACTAGGTCACGCTATTTTTGCCCAGGGAACTGCAGGCTCATGTTGCCTGGGTACCACGGACTCAAGCAATCCCCAGCCTAGCTTCCCACGTAGCTGGGATTATAGGCATGTGCCACCACACCCAGCTATTTTTTGGGACTAGGTCTCCCTGTGTTGCTCTGAGCGGGACTCGAACCACGATCCTTAGGCCCAGCCGCTTCATAGGCTGAAGCTTATGAGCCACTGTGCTGGGCTTGAACAAGCTTTAGTCTAGGCTTCAGGATCTAAGTGGCAGGGGCTTTCTTTTTAAATCTAATCACATTGACTCCCAGGTATTTCACTAGGGCACCATCTGAAGTGCTTTTTGGTCTTAAGAGGAAAGCCTGGAGACTGGGCTTGGGAGGTCTCCTAGAATGAGGGGCTAGAGAGGTTGCCTAGGTAAGAGCTTAGATTCTGTCAGATACCTGTGCACCTCTTCTCCCTGGCTAGTTTGGTGCCCTGGGCTGCGACTCAGTGCCTGCTTAAGGGGGATTCAGTGAAATAAGGCATTAGGTGCTTCTTGCTATGTCTGGCTGGGTGAGTGCTTAATAGGGGTCACTTATAATGGACATATTTGAGGGCAATTAGGAGAAAAGAATGAATTTCAGATGCTTGTGAGGGTGGCTTGGGAGAAACAAGAGCTCTGGGAAGGCTAATACCAGGATCATCTTCCTGGTTGAAAAATAAAAGTTTCATGGGTTAGAATGGGAGAATGTAGTTTAGAGATAAGGTCCAGGGGTGGGGCTGGGGGTGTGTTTAGATCTTCACATTCTGGTTGTAAAATAACCAAAGAAGGTTAGAAAGGGTGTGGGAGGCCAGGCATGGTGGTGCATGCCTGTAGGTGGCAGCCTAGGAAGCCCTGGTCGGGGCCAGGGATTGTGGTTGGAGTCCCTCTCCGGGCAATGTAGGGAGACCTAGTTCCAAAAAAATAGCTGGGCATGGTGGCGCACACCTGTAATCCCAGCTACATGGGAAGCTGAGGCTGGGGATTGCTTGAGTCCGTGGTACCCTGGGCAACATGAGCCTGCAGTTCCACGGGCAAAAATGGTGAGACCTAGTCTTAAAAAAAAAAAAAAGAGTGTGGGAAGGGACAGACAATTGAATTTCAGAATAAGAGGGTGTAAAAAAAACCCACAATGCCAGATTTAAAGTAGACTTTGAATATACAATAAACTATGTGATTTTCCCAAAATATAGTTCTCTGTTCTGTGAATATAGTTATCAACTTTTCTGTTCTATGCCTGCCTGTCCAGGATAACACAGTGAAATCTTATTTCCTCATATTTGAAGGAAAATGCTTTTTCTTTGGAGACCAGGTCTTGCTATGTTGCCTGGGGAACTGCAGGCTCACATTGCCTGAGGTACCATGGACTCAAGTGATCCCCAGCCTCAACCTCCCAGGTAGCTGGGATTACTGGCATGCACCACCATGCCCAGATATTTTTTGAGACCAGGTCTTGCTATGTTGCCCCAGGTGGGTCTCGAACCCAGGGACTCAAGCGGTTCTTAGTCTCAACCTCCCTCCTAGGCTGGGATTAAAGGCATGTGTCACCGTTTTGGGCCCTAAGAATATGCACATTTTAAGGAATGTATTTCAGGGAGGTGTTTATAGGAATTTATGCCTTACTCTGAAGATCTTGTTGTGTTCTTTTAAGAAGAAAGGAATGTGAATAGGTAAGGTGGCAGCCAGGGACCCAAGTCACGTTGTGTAGATCTTGGTTCCTTTGAACTAGGTTGAAGCTCAGTCTTGGGGTAAGGGGTGAATTTCTTGGGGTAAGGGCTGAGTTTGGGGGCAGCCATCTCTCACTCTTTGAGGGGAAGTGTGTGGTGTTCTCCTCAAATCACGAGGTGTACAGACTGCATTTATACTTCCTCTAATCTCAGCAGTGAATAGGGCTTTGTGTGAAACTGCAACCTTCCTGTCTTTCTTGTTCGGGTTGAGAGCTCAGGGCTGCTGTGAGACTGACAGGACTGTGCATTCCTTCTCACTCACTACCCTGTCCTCCACAGATCTGCTCAGGGACTGCTTTCCCAGAGACCCAGAAATTGTACCCAACCCACGTCTGTCCTTTCTCCTGGGCGTCCAGTCCTGGAGCTGAGCTGACAAAGGAGATTCCTGAGAGAGTGCCTTCTTATCACAGAAAGTGCTGAGCCAAGAGCTCCTAACTGCCCCTTTTGCAGATGTGAAGGGCCAGTGAACCTTGGACCCAGTTGCTTAACACTCCTTTCTTCCCCCACCCCCTTGCCCTTCTTAACTTCTTGATTTCATTTAAATCCTTTGCCTGGCCTTTCCTGTTTCTTCTGGCTGAAAAGGAGGAGCAGTCAGACCACGTTTCCTGGAGTCCATTCTGTGATTGCCACTGGTTGCTGCCTCCGGAACCAGATTATCCCCAGGCCAGGGAGTCAGTGTGAGTCCCACCTGACCCTCAGTCCCACTCACCTTGCCCACCCCAAGCTTCTTTGCTGTCTTGTCCTGTCCAGTCACTCCCTTTCCTCAGTGCCTCCAGCCATAGGATCCTCCAGCTGTTTGGTCAGCCTCACCTACCTCCCTCTCAGCTGTCTGCTGCTCTGTGTACCCTACTTCAGCTGTTTTCCTGCTCTGGCTTGGGGTGCTGTCTCTGGCAGCAGCTCCTGGGTGGGGAGTGGGCCTCAGCTGCCTCCAATCATGTCTAGGTTGGGCTGTTCATTTGGAATGTGCTTCTCTCATTCATACTTTTTTTGGGGGGGGGGGATATAACCATGCTGATGTGAGGAATTTAAATTCCTAGGAACTAGGAAAGTTTTTTTTTTTTTTTTTGAGACTAGGTCTCGCTATTTTTGCCTGTGGAACCGCAGGCTCTTGTTACCCAGGGTACCACACACTCAAGCAATCCCCAGCCTCAGCTTCCCACGTAGCTGGGATGACAGGCGCGTGCCACCACGCCCAGCTATTTTTTTGGAAGTAGGTCTTGCTAAGGGCCCCAGGCGGGACTCGAACCGCAATCCCTAGCCCCAGCCGCTTCATAGGCTGAAACTTACAGGCATGAGCCACGGTGCTGAGCTGGAACTAGGAAAGATTTCTGTGAACAGGAAAGTGATGAGGAGCGTGTCTTTTTTCAGGGTAGACTGGGGTTGTGTGGGCTTTGGAGGGCTGAAGGCTTTAGCTAAGGGAGGTTAAGGGGTGTTTTCTGAGTAGGGGGGTGATTGTGGGTTTCTAGCAAGAGACCTTGGAGAACTTCAGGTTTGTCAGAGCTGTAATCCATGGGGAGAAAGAACCCACAGATTAACTCATGTAAGCTTGGTTCCTCATGTTGCATCTCAGCACTGGTGATAAGTGAGATGGAAATTGGTGCAAAGACAGACTAATTTTTGGGTGAGGCTGAAAAGTACAGACTCAAATCACTATGGTTATACCTGAGAACAACCAAATTGCCCTTCTTCCAGTCTTGTATTGCAGCAGACTCAGACAGAATCAGAATTTAACTTTCTGTGTTGTAAATCAGGTGGGTAGCAACAACCTAATGATTAGAAACAGATGCTTTCTCTGGAAAATGAGGGTTTCCCATAAATGTGGGGTTTTGATGAGCCAGCTGGAGAAGAGGTAATTGGGAAGTGGAAGAGAGAGGCCTCTAAATGTTTGATGGGAGAGGTCTCTCCTATGAGGGACTTCCACCTAATTGCTAGCTATCCAATCTGTGTTGTTTTTCTTCCTTAGAGGGCAATGTCCGGAAACTGGTGAAGGCTTTCTTGTCCTCCTCCGCCATGGTTGACAGCACTAAGTATGAAGCGGCACCCCAGCGTGAGGGGGATGCCTCCCCTTTCGACGATGTTGAGACCAGTTCTGGGCCCGAGCAGGTGAAGCTGAAGAAGGAGATCTCACTAGTGAACGGCGTGTGCCTGATTGTGGGGAACATGATTGGCTCTGGCATCTTTGTCTCCCCCAAGGGTGTGCTCATGTACAGTGCCTCCTTCGGCCTCTCCCTGGTCATCTGGGCTGTTGGAGGCCTCTTCTCTGTCTTTGGGGCCCTTTGTTATGCAGAACTGGGCACTACCATTAAGAAATCTGGGGCCAGCTATGCCTACATCCTCGAGGCCTTTGGGGGATTCCTGGCCTTCATTCGACTCTGGACCTCCCTCCTGATCATTGAGCCTACCAGCCAGGCCATCATCGCCATCACCTTTGCCAACTACATGGTGCAACCCTTCTTTCCAACCTGCTTTGCTCCCTATGCTGCTGGCCGCCTGCTAGCTGCTGCCTGTATCTGTAAGTTGGGCTCAGGTGGGAGGGGAGAGGGAAGGTGGGCCAGTGGGAGATGAGGGATGTGAGTGGTGATGGGCATCCAGCCAGCAAGGAATGAGGAGTTGGAAAGCAATGCCTCTGAGAAACTTTATCGATAAAGCTTTGTATCACAGTGTTAAAAGAAAAAAGGCAATTTGCCTTTCCATTAATTTTCCTATGATAAGCACTTTGTGTGCCCTTCCTGTTTTTTCTTCTTGCTCTTTCAAGACATAGTTTTCCTTTGTTTTATAAAAATGGAATCATAGTATACATGTAATTCTGCAATTTGCTTTTCCCCTAGAATTTATCATTGACATTTTTTTCTACTTACCAACATTTTTTAATGCTTCATGTTATTCCTTCTTAGTTTTAAGAATATATTGTTTCACTAAGCATTCTTCTGACCATTTAAGTTGGATCTAGTTTTTCTGCCTAACAGGTAGTGCAGCAGTGAATATCCTTTGCATTTACATGAGTTTTTCTGTGGGCTAGATTCTTCAAACTGTCATTTCATCTTGACTTTTTCTACATCTCATAAATAAAATATTTAAATCTGTGCATTCAGCAAAGGCACGTTGGTACAGGAAGACTGATTCCTTACAGCTCCATCTCCTAGGTCTTTCTGTTCTCCAGCCTGGGAGACCCTGAGACCTTGCGCACACACACCCCCCCACCCTAATTCGAGGAGCTCAGAAGTTTTGTCAGTTTAAGGGGCAGCTGCCCCAGCAGCAGCAGCTGCAGTACTTGGCAGGGTGTGGTGCTGGAATTTCCTATCAGGTGCAATTACTCCCTGGATCAGCCTTCTCCAATTAAGTCTCATGTCCTCTTTTCTTTCAGTTTTTCCACTGTCTCATCTTACTCCTCAGCTTCCTCTCCAGCCTCTCTGATTTTATTATTCTACAGAGAACAGGCTGTCCTCTGTAGGGTCCACCTGCGCTTTGTGTGCCCCTGAATGGTTCAGACTCATCTCTCTGTGTGGGGGGATATTTGTCATGCATGACAACCTTGGATGGGGTGGGGGGAGTGGAGAACACTCCTTGTGTTGCAAGAGGGAGGCTTTCCCCTGAGGGGAAATGTGATCTGTAATTTCTTAACTGTGATCTGTAATTTCTCTTGCGTCACTTACTGATGAGCTGGTAGGTTGACTTACTGGTGAAACTAATTTTGGGATCTTTCGGTCTTGGTACTTCCTCCAATGTGGGTACATAGCTACCTATTTTGTGTAAAGGAAGGTTTATTCCATCTAAGTAAAACTTCCAAGATGACGACATCACTTTCAGCACCAGAATTCTATTATCTTAACCATCTCATTGAAATCTGTCAAACCAACAATATGTTTGCTTGCCTTTATGATGTGACATTTCTTTTGGGGGACTCAGGATCCCCATTGCACCTCTCACCTCTTCTATGACTCTGGGGCCTTACAGGCCACCGGGGCAGGAAGATATATGCTTCCTCAGTAGCCTCAGACTGCTGGTCTGATTCATTTCTTCTAGTTTTATTACTTTATGATTTTGATTTGTGGCATCTCTAACAGCTGTCATTCTTTCCTTCTGGCATTGCGCCTACCTCCATCAGTCACCCATTTTTAATTTGCTGCTTCTAATTTGGGAATAGAGCTTACTCAGATCCTGTACACCCACGTACATACATGCACATCCTTGTAGGAATATATGCCTACAAGGCATCTAGGAATAAAATCAGTTATGGTCAGTCTACAGAGCTCCATGGGATGAAAGACATGGAGCTTTGTGCTTGGCTTTATGACATATATTCGTGACAACTCTGGTACAGTAAAAAGTGCACTAAACTGGTGTTTTTGTGTTTTTTTTTTTGAGACAAGGTCTCGCTGTTTTTGCCCATGGAACCATAGGCTCTCGTTGCCCCGGGTACCACAGACTCAAGCAATCCCCAGCCTCAGCTTCCCAAGTAGCTGGGATTACAGGCACACACCACCATGCCCAGCTATTTTTTTTTGGAACTAGGTCTCGCTACGGGTCCCAGGCGGGACTCGAACCGCAATCCCTAGCCCCCGCTGCTTCATAGGCTGAAGCTTGCAGGCTTGAGCCACTGTGCCCAGCCTGCGCTAAACTGGTATTAAGTGGGCTCATAGCAGTATGAGCTTAGGCAAGGTGCAGCAACTTTTTACTTCCAGGCTACTGTGTTAATGAAGTGAGACTGAGTGAAAAATAACACTTGAGCCATGATTTATAACATATTGGTGATGATTATGTTTAAAATGACTGTCTCCACTGCTTCTAGGCATCTTTCCTTCTTTCTTTCTATTTTATTTTTTTTGAGACTAGATCTCACTATTTTTGCCCATGGAACCACAGGCTCACGTTGCCTGGGGTACCACAGACTCAAGCAATCCCAGCCTCAGCTTCCCAGGTAGCTGGGATTATAGGCATGCGCCACCACACCCAGCTAATTTTTGGGACTAGGTCTCTCTGTGTTGCCCTGAGCGGGACTCGAACCACAATCCCTAGCCCCAGCCACTTCATAGGCTGAAGCTTATAGGCACAAGCCACCGTTCCGGCTCCTTACTTCTTTCTTTTCTCTATAATGGTCAAGGTTCCATAAGTGAGTAGTTACTATGTAAGTAGTTTCAGGACTTTGTTCTCTTTAACAACTTAAGAGGGGCATACAGACCTACCTGGAAGAAGGTTCAGAAGGGCAACCATGATTATAAGGATTTTGGGACACATGACTCATAGGTTTCTTCCTCCAGTTATTTTTCATATTTTACTTTTTTAGATTAGGTCTCACTATGTTGCTCGGGGTAGTCCAGAACCTGTGGACTCAAGTGATCCCTAGCCTTAGCCTCCCAGGTAGCTGGAATTATAGGCGCATGCCACCATACCCAGCTATTTTTTGAGACTTGGTCTCACTTTGTTGCCTGGGGTAGTTTTGAACTCTGGACTCAAGCGATCCCTGGCCCCAGCCTCCCAGCACTTGGAAGGCAGCTATGCTCACTACTTTTCCACCAACGCCCTCCCAGCACTTGGATTACAGGGATGCGCCACTGTGCCCAGCCCAGTTATTTGTTTAATGAGCTCTCAGATGCTGAGACCTGTGAGGACATTCTGTTTAGCCTGAGAACTTAAGCTAATCTTCAGATTTAGCGAGTGAAGGGCTTGAATGTGGAGCTTTCATTTATTTCAGAAACAGAGCATATTATGTAGTAGCTATTCTCAGTACTGGGAAACAAGGAAGAATAAAGTACGCCTCTGGCCATCTAAAAGCTTGTAGTCCAGGAGGGGGACATATTAAATAATTGTCATGTTGTGTCTTAGGTATGGTGAGAGAGGCATCATAGGAGGAGGCAGAATAATTTTTTCTTATGGTGGGGAACACTTAGGAGAATGTTATATGGAGTACAATATCTGAACTGAGTTTTGAAAGATACCTGTTTCCTTGGACATTTCCCACAGGGAATTGCATGTGAAAAGGTGTGGGGATGTAAAAAAGCACAGATGTTTAGAGAATTCCACATAGTTGGTATGGTTGGAATGTGGGGTAGGAGAGAGGTGAGGAAGCAGATTGGAAATATAGCCCAAGGCCATACCTTAAAAGTTGGGGCAGCTGTTGATTTCAAGTGGGAAAGTGAAATCAGATTTGCTGGGAGGAAGAACTCTCATGGCCACACAGGGATGTTTTTGGAAAGAGTGTGAGGCAGGTGGGAAGATAGGTTCTGGGAACTTCTAGGAATTAAAGCACAGTCCACATGAGGTAGACAGGACTTTTGGAATGTAGATGAGGGGTTAGACAAAGAGATAGCTACAAACTGAAATTTCTAGCATCTCTGGATGTGGCGGAGATGGGAGGTGAAGGATTCAAAGCTTGGGCAGATGGCGGGGTCGGGGGGGGGGAACGACGCTGTGAGCTTCTGCTCATGGCTGCTCCTACTGCCCATCTATGAGCCACTAGCTCCTTTCTTGGATTGCCGTGACCCAGAGTCAGTCACTTTCCCACCACATGAGTCATGCTAACCTAAAAAAATACCCAAGAAAACACTTCTGTGTAAAAGACCATGCCTATCTGTGAGTGTGCAGTGCTGAGAAGGCATGTGGCTGTCTGCTGACCAGAAGGCGGGTGCTCACTATCAAGCCACCACCTTCCTAGTACTATAGTCACTGGGAAGGCCATGTAGTAACCAGACAGTGGCTTGTACTGCATGGAATCAGGACGAAGGAAGAACACTTTGATTATTTGATGAAAATGCATTGAATGTGGTGGGTTTAGTAAAACATTGAGCTAAAAGGCAGAGCCCCTGCTTGTAGGGAACTAGAGGTGTGGGGGAGGAGACAGGAGTTTGTCAAGGAAACATACCATATGTGGAAGTACCAGGGGTGGGTGGAGTGTGGCTTACTCAGGAGATGATTCTACATCCAACCTGAAGGAGGAAAGGGTCAAGAGCTGAGTGAAGTTCCACTTGCCTCTGCCTACCAGGCTTGTTCCATCTGCCTTCTCGGTTCATCTCAGACCTCTCGTCCACCCTCACGCTCTCTGCTCCACAGTGTTTTCCCAAGAGTCATTTTAAAGTTGGAGACCAG
Organism: Uropsilus gracilis; assembly: GCA_004024945.1. NCBI lineage: Eukaryota > Metazoa > Chordata > Mammalia > Eulipotyphla > Talpidae > Uropsilus > Uropsilus gracilis. Next base: position 32,341 of record PVHY01006730.1, read on the forward strand.
GAAAATACATGCTCCAAATTCACAACAAACAGACTGGCATCAAGACTCTGGGTGGTGACCTGCTATCCTTCCTGTTTTTTCTTACATGTGTCTTAGTATGCTCCCAATTCAGGAGTATTTTTGTTTGTTTGTTTTGAGACTAGGTCTCAATATTTTTTCCCATGGAACCGCAGGCTCATATTGCCTGGGGTACCACGGACTCAAGTGATCCCCAGCCTCAGCTACCCAGGTAGCTGGGATTACAGGTGTGCACCACCACGCCCAGCTATTTTTTGGAATTAGGTCTCGCTACGTTGCCCCGAGCTGGACTCGAACCGCAATCCCCGGTTCTGGCCGCGGCTTCCTAGACCTACCATGCCCGGCCCCAATTCAGGAGTTTTGTGCTTCAACTGTCTTTTCTGCCTGGAAGGCCCTTTCCCCAGATGTCTGTAGCTTATTCCCTTACCACGTTTCTCATCCTTACCAGAGATCAATCCCATCTCAAATGGCTCCTCAAGTGTCCACTTGATTTTGTTTTTCTTTATAGCACTTATTACCACCTGATATTAAATATTTATTTTTCATTGTTTATCTTTCCCTCTAGAATAAACAGCATGAGAATAAGGACAGTTCTTTATTCATTGCTGCATCTCTGGCACTTAGAACAGTGCCTGGTGTCTGCTAGGTACTCGATTAATATCTGTTGGCTGAAGAGGGGGCAAGGGCATTCTAGGCATGGGGAGAGATGCAACAAAGGCACAAAGGTGAGAAAAACTATGGGAACCACAAGAGGCCTGAGCTCACCTAGGAGTGTAGAAACTTTTTTGAGAAAGTGGTGAAGAATTAAGATGAAGAATTAAGAGATGGAAGAGGTCAGGTAGCTGAACACTGAAAACTTGAACCATCTGTAAGACATTGAGAGGAGTTCAGGTGGGCTGTGGTGTTGAGTTGCATGTAGGGAATGTTGAGAGTTGGCCTGTAGAGGTCAGAGGGTAGATTGTTCAGGACTTTGAAGCTGTTTTAGCTATTACTGCTATGTAACAAGTCACCTAAAACCTAGTAACTTGAAATACTAGTTTTATTTTTATCTTCCTATTTCTATTTTTATCTTTCATAGTGTCTGGTTCAGGAATTTGGGAAGGGCTCAGTGAGGCAGTTTCAGCTCAGGGTGGCTGTAATTATAGTCAGAAGGTGTCAGGGCTGGAACAGTGGGATGCAGAGGAAGATGAGAACTGAATGGACATCCCTTTCTCTTTGTGTGTCAGGGCCTTTGCATTTGGTCTTTTCATTTGGACTCCATTGGGCTTTCTCACAGCAGCCTTAGGACAGTCAGACTATTTACTTAGTAGCTGAGGACTTGAAAACTGAGTATTCCAGTAACAAAGCAAAAGCTGGATTGTCTTATATGATCGCCAAAGGTAAACGGTGTCACTCCTGCTGTGCTTTGTAGGTTGAAACACAGAAGCACATCCAGTGTCAAGGTGCACGAACCCTACCTCTTCATGGGTGGAATGTTAAAATCACATTGTATGGAAAGCATGTGGGATGAGAGACATTATAGAAAACATCTTTAGAAAAATGTAATCTATCATACTCATCATATTAAGAAGGTGGGTTTTCTCCTAAGGCAGGGAAAAACCTCTTCAGGCTCCAAAGCAAGAGAGTGACATTTGTGACTTAGATTTTAACATTTGTGATTTCTAGAAAGATTACTCTAGCTCCAGTGTGCAGGTTGAAGGAGGGAGGTCTAATTAGGAAGCTGTTGCTATGATTCTAATGGGAGGAGACTGGGCTTTGGACTAGCATCACATTTTAGGGATGAGGAAACTGGTTAAGACTTGGACACTGACTAGATATGGTTCGAAGTCATCGATGAAGCCCAGGTTTCTGGTTTGGGTGGATATGATGCTAGTCATTTACAGAGGACACTCTGGAGGAGCGGTAGTTCTTTTTTTTTTTTTTTTTTGAGACTAGGTCTCACCATTTTTGCCCCTGGAACCAACTGCAGGCTCACGTTGCCCAGGGTACCATGGACTCAAGCAATCCCCAGCCTCAGCTTCTCAGGTACCTGGGATTACAGGCGCATGCCACCACGCCCAGCTATATTTTTTATTTTTTTGTACTAGGTTTCGCTATCTCGTCCTGGGTGGGACTTGAACCATGATCTCTAGTCCCAGCCGCACTCCATAGGCTGTCGCTTACAGGCATGCGCCACCGTGCCCGGCTTGGAGGAACAGTAGTTTTGATATGATTAATGTGATCCGTTTTGGGCAGTTTGAGTTTGATGTGCCTGGTCATGTCTGGTAGGCTGGAGATGCAGCAGTCTCTGGTATCAAGGTAGCTGGGCTAGTGATATGCTTTTGGGAATCATCAGTGTGTTGGTGGCAATTGAAATCACAGTAGCAGATGAGATGATCTTGGGATAGGATGTAGAAAGTGAGGGGAAGGGCTTAAGGTTGCAGTCTGAGGACTACTGATTTCAAGGGATAGGTATTCTGCAAAATGGTGAGAAGCATCTTGTGAGATGGGAGGGACACCTAGGACCTGGTGAGTGGAAGGGAGCGATTTGAGGAGTTAGTGGCTCCTAAATCCTAGAGTCCAGTTTGCTGAGAGGTCAGGCCAGATAAGGAATGGAGTTGTGTGGATTTATCAACTGGTGACTTTTGGAGAGCAGACTTCTAAGCAGTGAGGGTAGAGTTGGAGTTCAGATAGTTTATTATCTAATGAAATTTGAGTGTCCGCTGTGGGTCTAGGCCC
>PVHY01006730.1:35176-72532 GCA_004024945.1 Uropsilus gracilis
TCCTTCCTTCCTTCCTTCCTTCCTTCCTTCCTTCCTTCCTTCCTTCCTTCCTTCCTTCCTTCCTTCCTTCCTTCCTTCCTTCCTTCCTTCCGTCTCACTATTTTTGCCTGTGGAACCGCAGGCTCTTGTTGCCCGGGGTACCAGCGACTCCAGCAATCCCCAGCCTCAGCTTCCCAGGTAGCTGGGATTACAGGCACGCGCCACCATGCCCAGTTATTTTTTTGGAACTAGATCTCACTACGGGCCCCAGGCGGGACTCGAACTGCAATCCCTGGCCCCAGCCGCTTTATAGGCTGAAGCTTACAGGCACGAGCCACTGTGCCCGGCCCAAAAGTAGTCTTTCTGAAGGAACTGTTATGTAAAATAAGAAATCAAGTATCATTTGGAATTGGGGAACACAAGAGGGACTTTGGCAGTCTGCTCAGTGGAGTGACAAGAGTAGCATGCCAGGCTTGGTAAGGAGAGTGAATGTAGAAAACGTTTTTTTCACAAGATTGACTCCAAAGACAAAGAAGGTGGTGATTAGAGAGAGGGGCCAAACTTGAGGGAAGGGTTTATGGGAAAGATTTAACCCAGCTTTAGGCTGGTTTTGGGGACTATTTCTGAAAAAGTTGAATGGAAGATCCTTACCTACATAAGGTCTTCTCTGCGGGTGGAAGGCATGGATGCCCAACTCAGCATTTCTCTTCCTTGGACAGCACAGAGCATACCTTGAACAGCACAGAGCATACCTTCATCTCTTGGGAAGCAGTGAAGCATGTGGCTGAGAGCTTGGAATCAGGTCGAATTTATTGCCCTCAGTTTTCTTATCTGTAGAGTGAGTTAGTGAGTTCTCTACAGATACTTGCTTTTCTTTTCTTGTTTTTTTGAGACTAGGTCTCGTATTTTTGCCCGTGGAACTGCAGGCTCATGTTGCCTGGGGTACCACAGACTCAAGCAATTCCCAGCCTCAGCTTCTCAGGTAGCTGGGATTACAGGCATGCGCCACCATGCCCAGCTATTTTTTGGGACTGGTCTTGCTATGTTGTCCTGAGTGGGACTTTTACAGATACTTTCTAGAGATTTGAGGTATATTTCTACTTTATATTCATTGTGTTTTATTCAAACAGGGACAATTTCAGGAGAATAAATACAGTTTCTGCTCCTGTCAGCAATCTACTATTCCTTTATAGGCATAGATTTCCTCTAGAGCTGTTGATGAACTATACCCTTAGATATACTGGTGTTACTAATAGACCTTGAAATCATTTGCTGATTATTATTTGTGTAAGCTGTGTATGTGTGTGTGTGTGTGTGCCTTGTTGCTTATTTCTTATTTCATTGTCAGGATAATCACATATTGTCTTCTGTCAGAAATTCTGTCTCTCCTCCATCAGCTCCTACACTAGTCTCCATATACTCAGTTCAGAAAAGACTAGTTCTGGTGCTCCTCTGCCCCAGACAGGGTTGGTTGCCTCTGACTTTCATTGCACCTGCTTCTTCTTCTTTTTTTTTTTTTTTTGAGACTAGGTCTTGCTATTTTTGCCCGTGGAACCTCAGGCTCTCGTTGCCCGGGGTACCACAGACTCAAGCAATCCCCAGCATCAGCTTCCCAGGTAGCTGGGATTACAGTCATGCGCCACCATGCCCAGCTATTTTTTTGGAACTAGGTCTTGCTACGGGCCCCTGGTGGGACTCGAACCACAATCCCTGGCCCCGGCCACTTCATAGGCTGAAGCTTACAGGCACGAGCCACCATGCCCAGCTCATAATATACAGTTGATTTTGGTTTTTACTGTGAGGCTTGAATGCACAACCCTGAGATTAAGAAGTTCATGCTCTAACAACTGAGCTAGCCAGGCAGCTCATTTGCACCTGCTTCTTGTCATTGTCCTTGTTCACTTTGCAGAGCCTGCACAGGATCTGGAACACAGTGGGTGCTTGATAAATACTGCTTATCTGTTTGGATGAATGAGTTCTGAGTTCTTAAGTTCCGAAGAAAACTTCTGTCCTGCCTAAGATACTGTCAGTGATTGCTTTCCCCAGCCAGAGAGGTGTGCAGACAGCCTCCTGAAGCTGATGATTTAGGATTGCTCGAGTTCTCTGAAGCAGAAGCCTCAGTATCCCAAGGGGAGTTAATCCCACTCCCAGCTCTACATCTTTGCATGTGAATGGGAAGCCACTGGGGTTGTGGAGTGTGTATATGCTTTGGAAGCTGTCACTGGATGAATGGCCTTAATTTTCTAGTTGTAAGGTAAAGATGATAAACTTACTCTATTGGATTAAATTAGATGATATATGTAAGAATGTAAAAAACCTAAAATAATCATCAGTCAAAAAATGGTATCAACGCTGGAACAGTGGCTCATGCCCTTAAGCTTCAGCCTATGAAGCGGTTGGGGTTAGAGATCATGGTTCGAGTCCTGCTCGGGGCAACACAGCGAGACCTAGTCCCAAAAAATAGCTGGGCATGGTGGCGCGTGCCTGTAATCCCAGCTACCTGGGAAGCTGAGGCTGGGGATTGCTTGAATCTGTGGTACCACGGGCAACAGGAGACTGTGGTTCCATGGGCAAAAATAGCGAGACCTAGTCTCAAAAAAAAGAAATAAAAGGTATCAACTACTGCAAATTATATTCACAGTCGTGTGTATTTTATACATTTCTAAAAAAATTTCTACTGTAAGCCTCAGCTTCCTAGTTAGGTGGGATTCCAGGCATGCGCCACCACACCCAGCTATTTTTTTTTTGTTGTTGTTGTTGCCCCAAGCAGGACTTGAACCGCGATCTCTAGGCCCAGTCGCTCCATAGACTGAAGTTTTCAGGCATGTGCCACCATGCCCGGCCTACTTTAAGTCTTTAGGTGACTTAAAAGCAATTTTAATTTGACAGTAGCTCAGAGGACAGAAAGGAGGACTAAGGCACCCCCCTTCTCTTTTGCAGGAGAGGGGTAAAACTTTTTTCTTGGCAGAGTTCAGGGTCAGGTGCTTAGACAACTAGATCTACCCAACAGCTCTTTCTCTGGGGCCAACATGTTTCGACCCACTGTTGGTAGCGTCAGGCATTTGTGCTCCTGGCTTGCAGTGGCGACATTTGCCCACCCCGTGACCTGGATTTTTAGGTCTAGTTTAGTCCTCAGCCAGAAACACATATGTAAGTAAACAATTTACTATTCTGTGGTTCAGGCAGCATCTTTGTGGCCCTGGTGCTTGACCCTAGTGATTTGTAGGTAAGTAGGTGCATCAATATGTGTTGGCTGGATGAATGGTTCTGGATTCCACTTAGCTGAGAAAGGCATCTTGTGCTTTTGGCACTCATGATAATGATGGGGGGCTGAGGGCCTCTGGGGGAACTGGGCAGAGATGAGGCAAATGGCTTGAGTTGGTTAGAACCGCTTGTGAACTGTCCCGGATGTTAAATCCCTGTGTATCTGTCTGAGAGGTTTGACCCGTGTCCGTGTACAGCTTTTCCTAATGCCAGAACAATTGACTTCATGCACTTGTGCCTAATGAGGTGGAATAGCCAGCTGCTGGGCCCCTAGCTGATTTTACCCTTTGAACTTTCTACTTGGAAGCTAGTCACTTTGCCTACGGTGGTTTCCCAAGAGTCATTTTAAAGTTGGAGGCCAGGAAACTTCATGTTCCATATTCATGGCAACCAACAGACTGGTGGCAGAACTCTGGGTGCTTTCTGATGTGTGGTCAACAATGGGAGTAGCTCTGTGCTGGTCTGACCTGCAAGGCTCTCCAGGGTACCCCCTTAGGGCATGTCCTCTCAGTTCTTTCTCCCTCAGAAGAGCCTAAGGGATAGCCGAGAGAAGGCTGGGGAAGGAGCTATAGACAGTGGGCAAGCCTTGCTGGCTACTGGAATTATCTGTGGGGTTGCAGGGCAATGTACTCCCAGTTCCTTCTTCTCCTCCTTGTTCTCTCAACCAAATAAGTCTAAATCACTGGGTAGAAGAATGGGAATTGGCTTGGAGAATAAGAACTGAGGAGGCATAAAGTTGCCGCTGAAGAAAATGGATGGGCGTTCTGGGAAGAGAGGTTCTTTGGAGTCCCCTGGGAAGTAGAGAACCTGACCATTGTCTGGACCCCACACCAGGGTCCTGGGGCCTGAACGCAGCACTTGTGGAAGCTTGTCAGGTGATGCCATTGTGCAGTATAGAAGAGCCCTGAGTTAAGTGGAGGCTTATTCTGAACATAGTTGATTTGGGTGTGAGGATTTCATGGCTACCTAAGCAGTGTGTCCAAAGCAGGCAGATTATCAGACTCGCTGGGAAACCCAGGCCTCCTGAATCAGAACTTCTGGGATGGATCCCTGAGGCTGTGGGTTAACCTTCTGCAGGTGATTCTGATGCTCATTCATGTCTGGATTCCTGTTTTGGAGGACCTCAGCTGGATTTAACTGAGTAAACCAGTAAGGATCTGATGAGCAGGAACAAGTTGACTTTGAGAAGGGAGAAGACAGGGTGGTTTAACAGGAGATCCTCTTGGGATAAACCACTTGTCTGCTCCCTCTGAGTGGAACAGAGCCATGGCACTGAAGTGCTGTTTGTGTTCCAGGAGGCGGAGTAGGAGGAATCTGATCCTGTGACCCAGGGATTCTGCTTGCTCTGTCTTCTTGCTTTATGCTCTCACCCATGATGTCTGACTAAGCAAAATGGTTCTGTAGCCTGAAAAGGTAAAAAAAGGATTTGAGGACCATCTGCTATCTGAAAGGAATAATAGCTCCTAGGAGGGATGGAGGAGATAATACATCAAGGGAACCAAAAAGAAAAAGTGATTTTGATAGAGTAGAGTGCCTTCAACCAGTGTTAGACAACACTAACAAAACATTAGAGGAAAGAAGGAAAATCTTGAAATGTCTGGCTTTAGGCAGTAGATCTGAGGCTTTTTATAGAGAGCTTAAATCTGCTCCTTCTAAGGAAACAGCAGTTGTAGAATATTCTGGAGACAGCTGGTATTAGTAGACCTATACCAGTAAGCGGGATGACTGATTCCATGTAGACTGAGGTAATGCAGAGAAGTGTGTTTTTCTCTTGAGCAACTCGTGATATGGGGCTTGCTCACTCCAATTAAGCCCACGACTCTGTCCTGCTTCTGCTGGTTGCTGTGGGATGGATGACGTCTCCAGTCAGAAGACACCTGGGATGTTTTGCTGGTGACTTTGAAGTTCAAGATAGTGAACTGAGCGCAGGTGGAATTTTTATTTCTCCTGGTTGAAGACTGTATATGTGAAATAAAAAAGGGAACAAAGAACAGTGTACCTTTACGAAAGCTAAGGTACTCAAGGATGAACTCTGGCAAGGGATGGAGCAGGTTTCATAGAGATCGGTAGGGAGATGTGTTTAATATGACTGAAATTTTAACATAAAGAAAAATCACAGATAAAAGTGTAAATATGGGTATTGAGACTACGAGGTATTATAGAGAAAGAAAGAGTAAAAGTGGCTCAGTAATGCATTTGGAGAAAATAGGTGGGAGATTGGGAATGATACTTTTGGACACATCTATAAACTTAAACAAGGCTAACAAAAAAACCCCTTGCTTTTATTCTGTTTCAAGGAGAGGCTTTCATGTTTGATTAGAATATGAAAAGACATACTTTGCTTGAAAGCAGCCTGCTGAAAGAGCAGCAACTGATGCATTCTACCCAGTTATAATGAGAGGTGCCTGCTGTCTCTGAGCAAGGTCACGTTTTAATTCTTTGATTGCCATGCGAGGACAGTTTCAGTGCACCAAGACCCACAACCCTGCCCAAGGATTTTACTTACCCCCTTTCACTTTCCTAACAATTGTAATGAAGGCGGGACATGGTGGTGCATGCCTGTAAGCGGCAGCCTAGGAAGCTGAGGCTAGGGTCAGGTCCCAGTTCAAGTCCCACTGGGGGCACATAGTGAGACCTAGTTCCAAAAGAAATATAGCTGGGCATGATGGCGTGCACCTGGGAAGCTAAGGCTGGAGATTGCTTGAGTCTGTGGTACCCAGGGCAACATGAGCCTGTGGTTCCACAGGCAAAAATAGCAAGACCTAGCCTCACAAAAACAAAAACAAAAAAAAACAATTGTAATAAACAATAGTACCAGTACTGCTTCCAGCACTCTGCCTGCAGGTAGGTTTCTACATAGAGCAAAGCAGAAGCATTTCCTCTTTCACTGCAGATAGGTGACCTTTCACTTAGAAGGCTCCAATTCCTGCTGATTTACCTACTTACCTTGGAAAGAGGAATTATTATGTGGTGCTGTCAAAGGTTCTTGGATTCCATTTTGGGAAATTTCCTGAAGGTCTCCCATAGTACCATGGAAATAAATCCCCATCCGAAGAGAAGTATGGTGTGGATAAAAGCAAAAATGAAGTAAGAATGAATATATTGCTCTCCTCATAAAGATTATAAAATCTGTACAAAGAGGAAAATGTGGTAGTGATGGAAGCCTCAATTCCTTCAATATTGCTTGTTAAAAACAAATCAGTTGTATTGTTAGATGCAGTATCTATATCCATTAGAAACTCATTTATTATGGAAATTTAAAGCACATACGAAGTAGAATGAATAACATCATGCACCTCCAGGATATGGGCACCAGCATGAGTGATCATCAGCCTAGTTTCATCTGTACTCCAACTCCCACCCCCCCGCCACCTCCTAATTCTCTGGATCATTTAAAGCAAATCTAAGACATCATACCATTCAACACATAAAGGCTTCAAATAAATCTCTGAAAGAGGATTTATTTGTTCTTACTGTTACTTAACTAGGAGAGATGTAGAATCTTTTGACACAATGTCTTAGCCTTCTCTGAGTTTATGCCTGCCAGAAAGAGAAATGCTGGGTTTCTTCCAAAATCAAATTTAAATATTAGACAATGAGATTGTAAAAAATTGCAAAGACTGAAAAATTATAATCTCATGACCAGGAATTAAAAAAAAAAAACAACAACAAAAAAGTAGCCACCAGGAGCTTCTTCAAAAACAAAATTCTTCATGGTGGCATGTGTCTGTAAGCTTCAGCCTATGAAGTGGCTGGGGCTAGGGATCACAGTTCGAGCCCTGCTTGGGGCAACACAGTGAGACCTAGTCCCAAAAAATAGCTGGGCATGGTGACGCATGCTTGTAATCCCAGCTACCTGGGAAGCTGAGGCTGGGGATTGCTTGAGTCTCTGGTACCCTGGGCAACGTGAGCCTATGGTTCCACAGGCAAAAATAGTGAGACCTAGTCTTTAAAAAAAAAAAAAAAATATATATATATATATGTATGTATATATACACACACACATGAGGATTCGAGGTCGAGGTGACATAATGAAGGCTAACTCCAGTAGTCATCCAGAACTGCAAGAAGAGGCTGGGCACAGTGACTCGTGCCTGTAAGCTTCAGCCTATGAAGCGGCAGGGGCTAGGGATCGCAGTTCGAGTCCTGCCTGGGGCTCGTAGCAAGACCTAGTTCCAAAAAAATAGCTGGGTGTGGTGTTGCACGCCTGTAATCCCAGCTACGTGGGAAGCTGAGGCTGGGGATTGCTTGAGTCTCTGATACCCCAGGCAACATGAGCCTGCAGTTCCACAGGCAAAAATAGTGAGACCTAGTCTCAAAACAAACAAACAAACAAACAAACAAACAAACAAACAAACAAAAACTAAAAGAGGAATGTCCTTAAGGTTAATGCCCAGCATGAACTAAGATCTAAAGAAGCAACTGAGGCCAGTAAGAGGCGCTCAGAGGAATACTGAGAGCAAAATAGGACAAGGTTGGGTGTTCTGTGACAGTGCTTCATGTATTTTTCTTATAACTTTATTTAGCAGATGGATTGCTAAGTTAGAAAGGTTACAACAGAAAACCAACAAGCCAATAGATCTAGGCCAACAAAAAAGCAAGACCAAGAGAGCTGATGGGTTAGTAGTAAAGCACATCAATGTTCTTATCTACTGGCAGACAAATAGAATGAATATATAATTAGCTGAGATGACAGAATCACCACCAAATATCTCCAGCATCTTGGAAGACAGAAAGGATATAAAAGGAAGCTGTTGAGTGATGTGTTGGTTTTCTATTGTTGCTGTAATAAATTACCACACATTTAATGACTAAAGACATTATAAATGTGTTGTCTCACAGTTCTTTACATCAGAAGTGTAAAATGAACTGAAGTCAAGGTGTCAGCAGGGCCACATTTCTTTTTTGGAGGTTCTAGGGGAGAATCCATTTTCTTGCCTTTTCTTGCTTCAGAAGGTGCTTACATTCCTTGACTCATGCCCATTTTTTAAAATTAGCAGTACCTGGGGGAATCTTCCTCACATTGCATCATGGACACTATTCTGCCTCCTGAGGCCATTATCCTGGTGATACAAATGTGTTAACTGGCTCCTCAGGGGAGAGAAAGGTGAATTCTTAGCATTTTGCACTGATTATTGGAAGTTGGTTTCTGCTCAAATTCCAGGTTTATCTGATGCAACTGGTTAGCAAAGTATGTGCACAAGAAAGGCTCTTTTGTTGCCTGCATGGAGTCACTAAAAGCAAGCTGTGCAATGCTCATTTTTGGGTTCATTTAAACTTTTGATTCAATTGTAATTGTCCAAAGGGACAGTGCACATGTCAAACACACAGCTTCATGAGTTCACAAATTGAATGCATATCTATCCAGAAATCACACTGAGAAATCGATCCTCTTTTGATTTAGTTCCAGCTATGGACACAAAGGGAAATCACTGTTCTGACATAGCATAGATTCATTTTGCTGCTTCTGTAAGTGGATACAGAAGGTGTGTACTGTTTTGTGTCTGAGTCGTCTACTTAATGTTTGTGAACTTCATATTTTTGTCTGTAGTTGTAGTTGTAGTTGGTTCATTCTCACTGCTGCTAGTATTCCATTGTATTTATTTCATCAGTCTAAAAATATTGGAGGCAATTATAAAGACAAGAAGTGTTTATTTGGATTGAAGAATTATATTTCAGGGTACATAGATACAGGTAGAAAGTCTAAAATGTGCCCTGTTCCCCTCCATACAAACATATACAAAGTCAGGATTTTTTTTTATGGGAAGAAGATGATGAGATGATTGATTAGTGTTGGCTCTTCATAACTGGCTACTGATTCTCTGGAAGGGATGGAAAAGGAACTTGACTGATTCTGTCTTTCAGTTAAAATCCCATAATTACTAGGAGGCTGCGGTGGGGACCAGGGGTTGTGGTTCGAGTCCCACTCAGGGCAACATAGCTAGACCTAGTTCCAAAAAAATAGCTGGATGTGGTGGTGCGTGCCTGTAATCCCAGCTATCTGGGAAGCTGAGCCTGGGGTTCTTGAGTCCATGGTACCCTGGGCAACATGAGCCTGCAGTTCCACAAGCAAAAGTAGTGAGACCTTTTCTCAAAAAAAAAAAAAAAAAAAAAAAAAAGCCCATAATTAAAGCCAGGTGCAGTGGTCTGTGCCTTTAATCCCAGTCTTGGGAGGCTGAAGCTAGGAATCATGCGAGTCCGTGGGTTCAAGACTACCCCAGGCAATATAGCGAGACCTAGTCTCAAAAAAAAGCTGGGTGTGGTGGCATGTGCCTGTAATCCCAGCCTTGGGAGGCTGAGGCTAGGGATCACCTGAGTCCACAGGTTCAGGACGGCCCCAGACGACATAGTGAGACCTAGTCTCTTAAGAAGAAAAAAAAAGCCCATAATTATCAGTTCTCAAGCAATTGATTTTGACTCAGACCAAAGGTCTTTCATTCAGGCCAAGGAGATAACTAGTGCATTTCTCTCTAATGATTCTCTGGCTCCATTTAAAAAATGGCTTCAGCCAGGCATGGTGACGTGCTCCTGTCATCTCAGTTACCATTACCTGGGAGGCTGAGGCTGGGGATCACTTGAGTCCACAGGCTCAAGGCAACCCTGGGCAACATAGAGAGACCTAGTCTCAAAAAAAAAAAAAAAAAAAAGCCTTCACACAAAATAAACAGAAATGTCAACTTTTAGCTGCTCTACTGTAGATGGGCATTTGGAATTCTTCTAGTTTTTAACTGTTACAATCGTATAGCTATGAATATTCCAGTGTAAATATCCACTGATTTCATTTGAATCATTCGATAGCATCAGTAGATCACTAGAGCAGAGCCATGCACATAGATTTCAGAGAGGTTCTTTGCAAATTTGCATGATATTCTTGTTGACAAGATGGACAACATAAAAAAAGTTTGAATTTTTGATTGATATTGTAGAATAAATAACATGGAGGGGGGGCTATAGTGATAGAGTCCAGGATTCTGGCTGTCCTGAGCCAACAGTTTTCTAGTGACTTCAGCCAAGACCCAGAAGGCTTGCAAGTCAAGTCTGCAGATTTCACAAAGTCAAAGGCACCTGAATTGATAAAATGAAGGGGAAAATTTATTGTTAGCAGGCAGGAATGATGCCTAAAGATTTAGAGAAAAGTTCCTAGAAGCAAATGCAAATTCCCACTTCTGGGGATTTAAAGTTACTTTTATAGGTCCAAAAAAGGAGGAAGCTCATCAGTTTGAAGTAGGAACAGAAGATTGTAGTCAACAGTGAGTTCAGATGGAGATCCCATAGTCTGCAACCAAGTTTGGAGTTTTGTGAGTGGGGGTCATGTTTCTAGTAAGACACAACTATGAGGAGTAAATGCTGAAGAGCACTGATGGTGAGTGGTCTGGGAGTCATATTTGTCACAGAAGTGGTTGATAAAATGGAATCTCCAGCCAGAAAGGGAGAAGAATCAAGGAGAGTGGAGTAGTCATCTCTGGTGGAAGAAGGACCAGTGTGTGGAGGAGTTTTGTATGGTTCCTGATCACAGATCTACGGCTGCTGGGAAGAAGCTATGAGAAAGGTGTTTAGTGGACAGAAGAGCTACTGAGCTCTGAAAATGGAGCAGGTTGCCTAATAAAAGTATTGAGTTCCTGTGAATTTGAAGGAGAAAATGGATTCAAGAGGACCTGAATTTTGAGTGTTATATTCTAAGGTTTTTAAAATTAGTGGTGCTAGGAGAATTATAGGTTTAATATTTTTCAGGACTCTTTAGTTTGGGCATTTAAACTAAATCTGGGAATCTGAATCAGCCTCCTTGGATGTTCTTCTGGCTTTTAGTTCCAGGGCTGGGTGTTGGTGCTTGGCCTGCCAGTCTACTTCAGTGGACCCCTGTAGGCTGGGTTTGATCCATTCAGAAGCAGTTCTTTAGATGATTTAAAGGAGTGACTTCTTCCCAGCTTCTGCTTCCTCCAAAGTAAGCATCAAGGCAGGATGAAACTGTACCTGAGTCAAAGGTCCAAGGTTATTTCAAGTCATTTTTGGTGGACTTGGCCCTGTTGGGTGGGGACTGAATTGCACCTTCAGGTCAGAAGGTCCTTGAGGTTAACTTGCCATTGTCTCCATATTATCTAACCTCATCTACCTATCCCCTTCTTACTGCCTCTGAGGTTGGGCTTCAAGAACTGCACACTTGGCTGGGCTCTGGAGCCTCTGGTCGGCTGTATCCGTTGGGGGTGGGATAAATAGCCCAGTCAGCACTGCTGCTTGCCATACCCATTTCCTGTTCCCTGCTCCCACAGCCAGGAGGTCCAAGAGGAAGCTGGGCCTTGGGGAAAGTGAGGGCTAGCTCTCTTCAGACAGTTCCTCTGATCCCTGGTTGCTTTCTGTAGGACTCCCTTAGTTCACATTGAACCTTACTGTGTTCAATACAGAGAGCAGGTTAGGGGAGGAAAATTGGGTTAGTGGTTAAGAAATAAGGCTCTGGAGAGGGGGGGAAATGGACTTACTGTGGATGGATTTAGAAGTAGAGAAGCAGTAGAGGTAAAAATACATGGGTAACCCATGTATTTTCATTTCAGAATTTGTTGTAGTAAAGGATGATGAGTTGACTTTTCTCTGCACACATACCCCTGGTTAGGGTGAGAACAGGACCTTGTGGCTGTTGCTACAGGCTGATTCTGAACCAGTTCATCCCAGTTTGGTGTTTGACCTTGGTTACCCTGAGGGCTGACCTTGGTTACCCTGAGGGCTAATCACGAACTTTCATTTATTTATTTTTTTTGAGACTAGGTCTCATTATGTTGCCCAGGGTAGTCCCACAGACTCAAGTGATCCCTAGCCTCAGCCTCCCAGGTAGCTGGGATTATAGGCAGTTGCCACCATGCCTAGCTATTTTTTTTTTTTTTTTGAAACTAGGTCTTGCTGTGTTGCCCCCAGGTAGTCTCGAATCCAGGTAGTCTCCAACCCACTGACTCAAGTGATTCCTAGCCTTTACCTCCCAAATAGCTGGGATTATAGGCACACCACCCCAAGCAACTTAATCATGAACTTTTATTAGAGGATTCTATTCTCTTGTAAATTTGACAGTATCAAAGTTGCCTCTGGATTTCTATTTGGAAATTTGACTAGTTTATAAATCAGCAACAGAGCTTGAGGGTAAGGATTAGATGTTACAGGATGGAAAGGGAGCGTGAGGGCTGCTATTGGTGGAGTCTGAAGTCCATTGGGGAGGAAAAGATGTGACTGGCTGAGGGGGGGATCCACAGATCTGAAAGATTTGTGGAGGGCAAGATACACAGGTACTTTGGTCATTTTGTGGGGTGCTTGTGGAAAGTGTATACCTGGGTTTTTAATTATTAACTTAGCACTGGGGTGGCCTGGAATTCTGGGTACATTTTTGCCCAGCCCTGTGATAAGATTTGGTTATTAATTGTCTTGTTTATTAGGCAGAAAGGTGAGTGTATATAGGACAGAAATGCTCCTTTTCAAGAAAAGCAGAAAGGAACTTTGGGCAGTGAGAATAGGAGGATTCTATGGGGACAGGGAGAGACAGAGAATGGGACAGCTGTTCTGAGAGGCTGCTCTTTCCTCAAGATGAAGTAACATCTGGGACAGTGGGTAATAGTCCAGGACACAACAGAACAGGAGGACTACAACGCGGCCAGTGAGGATCACGCTAGTCAGAACTGACAGTGAATATTCTCCTACTGTGCTGGTGGCCTGGAGCAGGCAGGCTCAGCATGGAGCCTTGCTTTCTCTGGCAAGGCAGGCTGACTCTGATCTTGCTCTTGGAGCCCTGGGGAGAAGGGTGGTTAAATCCTTCCTGTGCTCCAATTGTGGAACTGGGAAGGATGGAGCCATATTGGGTTCCCTCTGCAGCCCAGGGAAGCCTGCTTACCTAAGAGGCTGGAGGGGATTGAAGAACATTCTGCTGAGTTTCACTTTCTTCCTGGCCACATCCTGGGGCTTCGGTCAACCTCACAGTTTGTATGGGTTCTTGACTTTCCTCTTTGAATTAGCAGATTGTAATTTGAGGATAAAGGATTTCTCTGAGATTCTGATGGGTGCTTTTCTTAGAAAAATGCTTACATTAAAAAAAAAAAAAAGAAAAGAAAAATGCCTGCACTTTGGACAGACTTACTTGATTCTTGACAGAGAATTTCAGGTCTTATGGAAGCCTTAAGGACCCCTACTCAAAAGGGGGTTCATGAGCTTTATAGGTGCTCACATTGTTAAGGGATATTGCCTCTACCTCAGAGTAGATGGACTTGAGAAATGTTTGTAGTTCTTACTTTTCATTGTTCAGTCAGGAACAATGCCCTTTAACCATTCTAGAGCAACCTCAGTTCCAATAATCTTTCCAAGCACAAAAATAAGCAGCTGTGAGCTGGCAGGCAGAGCAAGTTTGGTCCCCATCCTAATCCTGACCTGCTGACCCAGACATTGACTAAGTCACAACAGGACTTCTCAAGGTTGGCAGTAATACTGCTCTGTCAGAATGCAGTATCCTGGAGCCCATATTGGGGGTCTAGGGGTGGAGGAGGGGATATTGTAACTTCTAGAGCTAACAGCCAGAGTACATCACTAATCCTGTACAGCTACCAGTTGCCTCCCACTCCTGTGAACACTTTGTATGTAAGCAACCCGAATCACTGTGTTTTCCACATAAATGCTGAACGTGTGTGTGATGCTCTGGATGCATGTGCATCTCAGCAGCAGCATCTGAATGATAATGTTCATCGTGATAAGGATATTCTGGGCAGAGGTTTCAAAGCAGAATGTAAGTCAGAGCCAAAATATTTCCTTGGTTAAAGAATCTATTTTATTGACTGATCCTGGGAGTCTCAGGTCCTCTGGATGGTAGAATCAGTCACCAATCAGTCTTCTTTTTCTTTCAGGTCTCTTAACCTTCATTAACTGTGCCTATGTCAAGTGGGGAACCCTGGTACAAGATATGTTCACGTATGCTAAAGTATTGGCATTGATCGCGGTCATCATCGCAGGCATTGTTAGACTTGGCCAGGGTAAGAGATAATATTCATAGTAACATTTGTTGAGAGTTTTCTATGAGCCACAGCCCTCTAAGTGCCCTTTGTACACTCTTATTTTGTAGGCACTATCTCTATTCTCATTTTATAGATGAGGAGCTCAAAGCTGCAGAATTAAGTATCTTGCCCAGAAACCTAGCTAATAAATAGTGGCGCTAAAGTCTGTACCCCAAGTCTGAGCCCAAAGTCTCTTTTTGTTTTTGAGACTAGGTCTTGCTATTTTTGCCTGTGGAACCGCAGGCTCAGGTTGCTCGGGGTACCACAGACTCAAGCAGTCCCCAACCTCAGCTTCCCAGGTAGCTGGGATTATAGGCGCATGCCACCACACCCAGCTATTTTTTTGGAGGGGGACTAGGTCTCACTATGTGCCCCTGGAGGGACTTGAACTGCAATCCCTGGCCCTGGCCGCAGCTTCCTAGGCTGCTGCTTACAGGCATGCGCCACCATGCCCGGCCCAAAGTCTGTCTTTTAACATCTATACATACTTCCTCTTGGAGGAAGCTGATCTTGGCAAAAGTGTTGACAGCCAAGTCCTGGGAGCTGCCTTTTGCAGATTGTTGAGCCCGTGCTGCAGCTGATTGTCCTCCCCATGGGAGAGAGCAAAGGTGTAAATGAACTCCTTGTGTTCATCCAATTACCAGGTATGAACGTACCGCCCCTACAGCTACTCTGGATCAGCTATATGGTGGTAGGAAGAGGGCTGAAATCTGTCCGCTTGAGGGACACAACAAACTGCATCACTCCTATTCTTCAACCCTTCTGTTCTGTGGAGGTTTCTTGTCCTAGAAAGTCACCCCATGTCCTTCCTGTCAAATCTCCATGCTGTTCCCTGCATTCCAGGCCATCACTGTAGATGTCTCTCTTCCGTTCCTTCATTGGTGTCCATGCTGCCAAAGGTGCTCTAAACTACTCACCCGCACTTACCATATTGGCTACTCCTTTGCTGGATCACTTGATGTTGGGGGAAGGCCACTAATTCTTCTGCCTTTCCATGTTCTCTGGGTTCCAGGAGCCTCGACTCACTTTGAGAATTCCTTTGAGGGGTCATCATTTGCCATGGGTGACATTGCCCTGGCACTGTACTCAGCTCTGTTCTCCTATTCGGGTTGGGACACCCTCAACTATGTCACTGAAGAGATCAAGAATCCTGAGAGGTAGGTATCTTGGCTTCAACTTTCAATGACCAATGGGGGATTATTTACCCAATAGTCATCATTTACTGAGCTCCTACTGTGTGCTAGAAAACATATCACAATTGCCATAGTCAATTCTATTAGTTTCATTTGAATAGATGGGAGGCCTGGGAACCACAAAAGTAACTTGTCCATGACTGTTGTAACAAAGTTGAGATGTGACATGTGTAGTGGATATTTTTTAAGAAAAAAAATTTAAAAGTCCTTTTCACATTTTCCCATTTGTTTTGCATTACTCAAAGTATGTGTACCATGTGCTCATCTGTACTTTTATTATTATTTTTGATTTATTATTATTATTATTATTTTGAGACTAGGTCTTGCTATTTAAGCCCGTGGAACCGCAGGCTCTTGTTGCCCGGGGTACCACAGACTCAAGCCATCCCCAGCCCTAGCTTCCCAGGTAGCTGGGGTTACAGGCGTGCGCACCACCACACCCAGCTATTTTTTTGGAACTAGGTCTCACTATGGGCCCCGGGCGGCACTCGAACCACGATCCCAAGCCCCAGCCGCTTCATAGACTGAAGCTTTACAGGCATGAACCACTGTGCCTGGCCTCATCTGGACTTTTAAATAGATATTTACTTGACAGAGTTTTCACTACCCTTTTCCCCCACAGAGATAACTTTAGGTCACAGATGCTCAAAAATGTCTAGTTTCCCTTTGGGTCCCTTCCTAGTTTTTCAGATTCATGTCAATATGGTTGTATTCATTTGGTGGTATCACCTCTCCAAGGTTACTCTAAATTACCCTGTAGTCATCTGGAGTGAAAAGAGCATTTGGTCGGCAGTCTACCCGCCTGGAGCCTGTCTTTTTCCACTGAGTTTATTGGATGACCTGAGGGAGCTGCTTGCCATCTCTTTGTAAATGATTGGGATGAATTTTGTGATCTCTAGAGTCTTTCCTGGCTCTGAAATTCAGTGATTCTGGGAATTAAGATTTCCCAGAGAGTGAAGTCTTTGTAATCTTTTAAGTCAAAAGAATAATAAACTCTTTTTGGCTTTGAGAAATGAAGGCTAGCCTTGGTTGGCACATTCAGTGTTGCAACCCTGGAACACACACAAAAGCCTCAGAATCCAGGCCTGGGTGGTGCTTCCACCTACTGGACAGAAGCTGAATGACTTGAGAGTCTCCCTCCTGGTCTCTGCCATTGTTTCTGCAGTCTCACTGTGAAAAAATGTTTATAAAGACTATGG
Organism: Uropsilus gracilis; assembly: GCA_004024945.1. Lineage (NCBI taxonomy): Eukaryota > Metazoa > Chordata > Mammalia > Eulipotyphla > Talpidae > Uropsilus > Uropsilus gracilis. Next base: position 51,824 of record PVHY01006730.1, read on the forward strand.
CTTTTGGGGACTAGGAGACCCTTGAATGTCTTCCTCTTACCACCAGTGAGGATGCCATCCAAGGTTCTCACACTAAGTGAGGGGGTGGAATGGACACAACTTCATAGGTTGCTTGTTCAGATACACACATTCTCAGTACCATGGTGGTGGTGGGGGTCTTACTCTCTGGAAATGTTAGATTTCACAATTTACCTCCATAATCTGTTCTTATTTCTCAAGCTTGAAATAAATTTTCTAATATCGACAATTATTTTCGTCCCTGCCCCCACCCCCTGCCCCATATCAACAATCTTAGAGAATAAATCCTGATACCAGCAAGATCACTGGATGTGAAGACATAAAGCCAAGAAACCTCCCATCTTCCTGTGCTATTATTCTGTGACATAGTCCTTTAGATCTTTTTTCATGTAGCCCTTTCTCTAATGTGATATTCCTTCCCCTTGATGCTCTTTAGTTTTTAAGAGCTTAAGCCACTATCCTAGGCAACTTCAAATGGTTTATTCAGTTTCAAAGGAAATGCCACAGGAGGCCCTGTCCATGGATTGGTGTGGTAGTCTAAGGATTAGAGAGATGGGGATGTGACTGGGGGACTAATGTAGCCATCATTCTGTTCCACTATAGGAATTTACCTCTCTCCATTGGTATTTCCATGCCTATTGTCACTGTCATCTACATCTTGACCAATGTGGCCTATTACACCGTGCTAGACATGAAGGACATCCTGGCCAGTGATGCTGTTGCTGTGGTAAAGGATTTTCACTAATAGGAGAAGGCTGAGGGTGTGTTTGTGGGCCTCTGGGCATGTAACAGCTCTTTAAAGTCCCAGAAATGGGGTAGTCCTGGAAAGGAGTATGCTTAGGGTACTGGGCTTGCAGGAAGGTCCAATTTCCCTGTTGTAGAAGGGCTGCATTCCTAGTAGGGGGGCTCTGGGGACATGCTTGTTTATGGCTATATCCTTTATAGGCCCTGCTAATGACTCTTGCCTGTTCCTTTCCTTTAGACTTTTGCTGACCAGGTTTTTGGAATATTCAACTGGACAATTCCATTGGCAGTTGCATTATCCTGCTTTGGTGGTCTCAATGCCTCTATTGTGGCTGCTTCTAGGTATGAATGGTACTTTTATGAGGGAAGGCACTGTGAAGAGCCATGGCAGGGAGGGTAGGACTCACAAGACCCAGATTTTAGTCACCAAACATCCCAAATGATATTTACCACCTCTGATGATTTCCTCATTCCTATCAGCAGTCTCCGGTTCTCACTAATCATGATACTGAACTCCATTCTCTGTTACTTTTTTGAAAGAGGGGAGAGCAGCGATGGCATTGAGTAGCACATGAGACATGCCACATCCAGTATCCCAAAAGTTTCTCATTTCCTCCCTTTCCAAAAATAGGCTTTTCTTTGTGGGTTCAAGAGAAGGTCATCTCCCCGATGCTATCAGCATGATTCATGTTCATCGATTCACACCGGTGCCTGCTCTACTTTTCAATGTGAGTAACCTCAGGATGAGGCTGAAAGCGAGAATGTGGGGGTAGCTCTAGTATCTGCAGGTGCTGTAGGTGCAACTGTTCTAACTTTCCAAAAACTCTAAAGGAGATTTCAATAGAAAACCAGTTAGTAAGACATCCATTGAGACAAGGCACTGTGTTAACTGCTTCAGTGGTCCTAGGGAGAAGCTGTCTTCTGGGAATGAAACTTCCTCTCATATGGGGTAGGGAGAAAAGCCTACTGAATGTGCTATAATGGCTGCCAAGGCAGTGATGTAGTGCTTAAGGCAGGAAACAGTTACATCCATGAGGGAAGTCCTGGAGAGGCATTTGATGTGGACTTTTAAGGTTAGGGTTACAAACTGTACACGTGGGCTTTGAGAGCCGCAACATCAAAAAGCCCTGAGGTGAAGATACCCTTAGTTAGGTAGAGGATTTGAGTTTTGGGTTTTTTTTTTTTGTTTGTTTGTTTGTTTTTAGCTCTGCTTTAGAGGATTAACTTGGCAAATACAGATTTACAGAATGAACTGAAAAACCAACTAAGCTCTTAAAGAAAAGGAATGATGTATTGCAACTAGAGTGGCAGAGGGTGGGAAAAGGACTGATGGGGATACTGAAGATGGTTCGGGAAGAGAATGAAAAGGGGTTGAGAAATGTTTTGGATAACAAAGATCATGAAAGGAACTGACCAGGCTTATACCTACAGGGTGTCATGGCACTGTTCTATCTGTGCGTGGAGGACATCTTCCAGCTCATTAACTACTACAGCTTCAGCTACTGGTTCTTTGTGGGGCTTTCCATTGTGGGTCAGCTTTACCTGCGCTGGAAGGAGCCTGATCGGCCTCGATCCCTCAAGGTAATTCATCTCCATTCCACCCCTGGCTCAGGGGGTGAGGGGGATGAGAGGGGGATTCTTAAAAATACTTTATTGGGAAATCTTTACCTGGAAATCAATTTGGAATGTGTTGAGATGAAAAGGGTGGGAAAGGTGGCTTCAGCATACGTGTGTGGGGTTATTTGAGCTGTAGATCCTGAACTAACCTGTTGTTTCCTTTGTATTCATAGCTCAGCCTTTTCTTCCCCATTGTCTTCTGCCTCTGCACTATCTTCCTGGTGGCGGTTCCACTTTACAGCGACACCATCAACTCCCTCATTGGCATTGGCATAGCCCTCTCAGGCTTGCCCTTTTACTTCCTCATCATCAGAGTGCCAGAACACAAACGACCCCTTTGCCTCAGAAATATTGTAGGTGAGTTGGATCCTCAGGAGGGCTCAGCTATCATAGCCTGTTTTATCCTCTGAAAATCTAATCTCCTGAGTCATCTTTGCCCTAGTCCCTACTGCCAACCCTAAGGCTTAACTCACTTGTCCCCTTAGGTACCACTCTGTCACTTAAACTCAGCCCAGTGGACTTCCTCTTGACACAAACTTCTCTCTTTACACAGCATCTACCACACGGTACCTCCAGATTCTCTGTATGTCAGTTACTGCTGAGATGGATTTGGAAGATACAGAGAAGCAACAAGATCCCAAGTCCAGCTAACACAATCCAAAATCCTGAGATGTGGAGAGGAGTCTCCTGCCTCCTCCTGGCTGGAGCCAAGAAGTTGAAAAGGAATGCACAAATCTTTGGAAGCTTGTCCAGAAGCCTAGTCTAGACAGCCTTTGCACTTGGTTTTTGAGATGGAAGTAATTTATTTGTTTTGCTATGTTGTTCCAGTTTTTTTTTTTTTTTTTTTTTTATAAAAGGATGATACAGACTGTGGGGAGCATGTCATGTGTGGGTCTGGTGGGTCTAATAGCACATTCCCATGCGCCGAGATCATTCACCTCTGGGTGTGCTGACCCACTCTTTTCCTTTAAAAGGGCCAATAATGCTCCAAACTTCCCGTCTCTTTTAGAGACATGAAACTGTCACAGGTGCTGGACAATAAATGGGTTATGTTCCTAAATTCTGAGTGACTTCATATTAATGTCTTCAAGCATCTGAGGATTTCTTCCCCCTCAAGGCATTTGCTAAAGACTGACGCAAGACTGATCTCATCAAAGAACACCTAAGCAGTTATAGTCAAATGTTAGGTTAAAACTGTGATCCACCTCCCTTCTTTTTAATTGATAACTAGGAACTTTTTTTTTTTTGGAGACTAGTCTCGCTATGTTGTCCTGGGCGGGTCCCGAACCTGCGGACTCATGTGATTCCCAGCCTCGGCCTTGCTCTGTAGGCTGCGATTAACAGCACGTGCCACCGTGCCCGGTCTGATAACTAGGAACTTGAGCACATTTTTTTTTTTTTTTTTTTCCGAGACTAGGTCTCACTATTTTTGCCCATGGAACCACAGGCTCTCGTTGCCCGGGGTACCATGGACTCAAGCAATCCCCAGCCTCAGCTTCCCAGGTAGCTGGGATGACAGGCGCGCACCACCACACCCAGGTATTTTTTGGGAACCAGGTCTCGCTACGGGCCCCAGGTGGGACTCGAACCGTGATCTCTAGTCCCAGCCGCTTCATAGGCTGAAGCTTACAGGCACGAGCCACCGTGCCTGGCTGAGCACATTTTCTTGAAGAATATTTTATAGGTAATCGTGGGCAAGTAAATGTGGTCATTCTGTTTAGATATCTCAACTATGGGGGTCATGCAGATGATGAAAGAACAATGTATTTATGAGGTGGGGGGGGGGTCAAGCCAGCTTCATGCCAGTTTCCAAGACGTCCTAAGAGTAGGGCCAGTAAGAGCCATCACTGCTCAGTCTAGTCTAAATTTTTTTGAAGCACACAATCCATTTTCCTGTTTAATGAGTATCAACAAATAGCACACAGTACAGAGGTTTACTAATTCCGTGAATGGAAGCTCACTTGGCCGCCCAGTGTTCTTCTATACTTGGGTATACAGCCTGTAGTGGAAATGAATGTCTCCAAGTCCCCCAGTTTCTGGGTCTGGAGCAACAACCAAGCATCTAATCTTGTCCTGAGGTTGAGTCTTTGAAGAGACAGCGTTCCTGCTGGTACAAACAGGAAACAATTCAGCCAAGTGTGTCACGCCAGGGCTGCTTTGACTTTGGTTTGCTGCTGCTGCTGCTACTGCTGCTGTTAGGGATGTCGGGAGGGTGATTCTTTTCTGGCTGCAGCAGAGGATTGTGGGCAAAGGTCTGTCTTAAGGGACCTGCAGGAAGAAGAGAAAACAAATGTTGATGTACAAAGGAAAAGAAGAAACAAATGACAGAATTAGCGTGAAAGGGAGATTCACCCCTGGCTGCCAGCTCCAGATGATTCTGTAAGCGCTTTTCACGCTCTTGCAGCTGGTGTGCCACTTCGGCATTCTTCCAACCTGTGTAACAAGGAGCAAGACAGTCATTGCTGCACCCACTTCAGATTACTTTTCCCTGGTTCTGTTAGGCAGAGGACTGTTACCTTTCTTGAAGCTCTTTATAAAGCCTTCTCGAGGAAGTAATTTGTTGGCGTCGTGCACAACACGCTGGGGGATTTTAAGTCTAGTGCGTACAGCTGGAAACCGGAGGCAGGCCACCTGGCCCAGGGAAAACACATTGGACGAGAGCCAGTACACGAACACAGCCTGCACGGGGAGAAAACATCCTCAGAAGCCGCCTACCTGGACAGGCACTGGGGCACAGTTAGGCTAGGTGGAAGAACCAGGAAGCATCCCCAAAGTCATTACTTACTGTGGGGAAGTGGACAGTTATGGGCAAGACGGCTAGAGGCATCACTCTGATAACATTTTTCATCCATTGGATATCAGAACTCTGCATACCAGTCTCGGCACCTAACTGCAAAAAATCAACAAAAAAAGGCAGAGGAGCAGCAAATGCATGTCAATTTTAGTGAATATGCTTTGTGATTCCTACCAATCAACTCCTCCACCAGGGAGTGCATGGCCATTTTGTGCAACCACTCCCCCTCCACTGGCCAATCTGGGCTTACCTCAAGGACACCCCACATTGTAGCAGTGACTACCAATGGTAATATGTAGGTGGGGTCGGAGAGAGTGAGATCCTGGAACCACAAGAGGCCACCTGTCTTTAGGCTAGGCACAGGAAGGTTGGCCATTTCTCTCAAGGCAATGAAGAAGGAGATGAAGATTGGGGCCTAGTATGTAAGATAAAGAGTATCAGGACCCTTCAGAAAGGGGGCATTTTCATTATGTTATCGAAGACCACATATAATATCACCACCACTTGCTTTTTGGATTATGGGACACACAGAAGAGATACTCTGAATGGTTTACGATGAAATAAGGAAGATGTCTTTACTCACCTGAGTAAGAGGTAGAATGAGTGGTCTCATGAGTTTAACATCATGCTTTTTCTGGTACAATGTCATCTCTGACGAGACCCTGTAAACTATCAAATGAGGGGAAATCAATAGTTGGGCTGTTTGTTACCTGACTGGAAGTGACCACCTTCCTTACCTAGCCCATGACATTTCTAACTGACCCTAGGCAGTCACTGGAACCATTTGGCCCAAGAGGCCACTAAGTTTTAGAATTTGCCCAACTATACCAACTTCTGATTTAAGCTGTTCCTTTCCCCTTGAGAGAATGTCAGGAAAAGTGCAAATGTGGTCCTCTCCCACGCTCAGCTCATTCTGCAAATGACTCACACTCAGCATGGTCTCCTGTCAATTTGGCTTCTTGGAGTCGAGCAGAAAACTTCTGGAGCTCTGGCAAGTGATTGTGGATCTTGGCTGCCTCTCGCTGGCCTTTCACAATGAGAGGAAACACCAGGCAGCGGGCAAGAACTGTACCTGGAAAACACAAAATAGGATTGGAGTGAAACTGAAGCAGTTCTGTAGCTAAGATTGAAGGCTTTTAGGTCTTCACTGAGAGGGCCTCTTATTTGAATTTTTTCCACAGTAACTCACGCCCAAGAGATCCTACAAAAGGGGTGGGTGTATGGCTTAGTTTCTTCAAACCTCAGTTCTTTGCTTTGACATTGCAAAAAAATGTCAAAAGTTAACATCTATAGGCAAATCACCAGGAATTCTGTTTGTTTCTTTGAACAAAAAGGTGACAAACCACTTTTCTAGATGAGTGGTTTCCAAACTTCTATTATCAATGGGACGTGTTTTTATTTCAACTTTTAAGTGTAGTTCTGATGCACAAAACATGAAAATTAGCTGCCCTGGGTAAGGGTGAAAAAGCTATAGGACTGTTCAAGTTCTAGACTTTGCCTTACTCAGAGACACCTTTACAGAAATCTGGGGCTTCAGGGATGAAGTTTTTTTTTTGAGACTAGGTCTTGCTATTTTTGCCTGTGGAACCGCAGGCTCTCGTTGCCCGGGGTACCACAGACTCAAGCAATCCCCAGCCTCAGCTTCCCAGGTAGTTGGGATTATAGGCGCACGCCACCACGCCCAGCTATTTTTTTTGGAACTAGGTCTTGCTATGGGCCCCAGGTGGACTCGAACTGCAATCACTAGCCCCAGCTTACATGCCTGTAAGCTTCAGCTGAAGCTTACAGGCATGAGCCACTGTGCCTGGCCCAGGGATGAAGTTTGTAAGCCACAGATTTAGAAATGCCAGGAGGAGGTAATCTGGTGGTCTATTATTTTAGTTCCTGAGTATTCCTTGTATTTCATATTTCCTGAACAACCCAATAAATTTAGATTTTATCTATATACAAGTAAAAAGGGCTGAGATTGGTAGAGGTGGTAGGTAGGGGATGTACATACAGGTTTACGTTTTAGCAGTATTATGATGGCTAGAGTGGAAAGAGACGGGAACTGAGGATGGAACCCATAAAACTCGCCCTGAGGGGTAAGTAGAGCTCTGAGCAATGGAGATGGGAAGGTGGAGTTAGAAAGATAAGAAAATCAGGAGAGACTGTCACAAGGGATAGACTTTAAGGTTTAAAGTATCTAGCAGGGAAGAGGCAAGTATAAAAAGTGAATTTAGTAATGATGTCACTGGCAATTAGAATGGGTTGGTATTATTTAAAAGTCAGGCTGCTGAAGGTGAAAGAGTAATAAACAAGGTCACCCACTGGATGCAGGATATTCTTTTAAATAACAGCTATAACAAAGAGAAAAATAAGGCCTTAAAGGGGAACTAGGGATGGAGGGAAGGAGCTCCCCCCTCACAAAATACATGATGAGCTTGAGTGTATTTATATTTTCAGAGTAGGTCAGTTAAAAAGGGAGAAGCGGAAGACACAGGGGAAAGGATGACAGCCGAACAAGATGCAGAAGAGATTTAAAACAGTTTTAGCTCTACAAGGAGCAATGTGTCTTCCCATTTTGAAGTCAGGAAGGCCAGACCTAACGTTCTCCTCTCACAGAGAAGAGCAGCTTCATCATCATTAACAATGTCCCCTTATGATAACCTTGTGCTCATCTTCAGATATCTCAACATTAAGTCCTCACCTAACGTCACCATACATTTTTGGAAATTCAGACTTGAAACAAAAAGATGAAAGCAGGTCCTCCAATAATGGGGTTTTGTTCAAAGTTGGCTGGTATTATTTTCTCATCAATATTATATTGAAACAATGTTGAACAAAATGACTTTGAGGACTTAACTACACTTCCTGAATTCCAGATGATCTAGTTTAATAAAGCCCATTAGGAAATAGTGTACTATGTATTATGAGTCTCTATCCCTCATTTGAAATCATTTGCTTTCCTGACCCTGAAATAGACAACTATTTTCTCAATACATTCACAGAACGCCATCTTTAAATTTTACCCCCGACTTCCCATTTCCTCTATTCTTGTCCAGGATGTGCGCTTCTTACATGCAGCAATGGCCCCCCACCAAGGCAGGCCCAGGTTAACATGCATATATTCCAATAAGTTCTGGATCAGTCCCACTGGGGTGTATGATCCTAGCCCCAGTTCAGCAAAGCTCTGTTCTGCAGCAGCTTGGATTACATCTGCAGTCTCTCCAGAAGTCACTTCAGTTGTTGCTGTGGGTGGGGGAGTTGCAGGAATGACAGGAGGGGCCTGCACCTGTGCCAAAGGAAGCCACGTGTGACCTTTAGTTGGTGGACTTTCAAAAACTGAGGGTCTCCTTATGATAACCAGTACAGGATTATTCTTTGACTCCCTACTTCTCATTCCCTCTGGTTGGCCTACAATATCCACATAATTCAAAGCTTTAAAAGGACATTCTTTTTAACCCTGTAGATATGAAGACAAGTTATTCAGACTAAGAGTTCATGACTTTCTTTTCATAAAGGGATCTATTTCTTTAGTTAAAGTTTCAAAAGTTCAGTCATCTGAGTATCATTTGAACGATGTCCACATATTTGAACTATTTTAATTCCAACATTCTCCACATATTGAAACTATTATTGTTATAGTTTCTCTTTAAAACAGCTTAGTTTTTTTAAGACCAAAAGTATCTCCTTAGTCTCATCCTTAGAAATACTATATCCATGAAATCATGTATTTGATAATGCAAGCTATGATTTTTCTATAACCACTCGATAAGCAATGCCTTGTAAATCTCTCCTGTTGTACTTGCAATCATGTCCCCATGGATTTGAAAATCTACCCCAAGCAGAGATGCTATCATTTTGGGATGCTGTATGCAGCAAAGAAAAGAACTCTGCTCCACATTTCCCTAACCCTTAGCCAAAGCAAAAAAATCAACCAAGGAGCACCTCTCCTATCATTATTGGAACAAAAAGCCTCACCTGGGCTCCGGCAAATGAAACTGCAGACGTACTGAGGCCTCGGGGGCCAGGGGCGACAAAGAGGGCATAGTGCGGGTGTCCGGAGCACTGGCCGGCAGGGAACAAGAGGCAAGCGGCTGGGGGGTTCCGGGGCCAGTGAGAGAGACCTGCGACTCTGCAGAACTGAGTAAAAAAAAGATGGATTTTTTTTTTTTTTTTTAAAAACTCAGAGTGAATGTCATTAAGTAGCAACTAGTCTGCTCACAGGGGTGAGGATACTGCTACTCCCGCAGGTAGATGGTTAAGCCACAGGCATGCAACTGGTAACTCCCGAATCTCAGCTACCACAGGCCCACCCGCGGCCCAGAGGTCCTTGGCTAAGGTTTCCTTGGCAGGGGTGACGTTTGTTCCCGGGAAGAGACAACGGTGTCAGGCCGCTGAGCCCGCGGGTTCCTCGTCGTGATGCGCCCACGTCCTCCGGCGACCTGGTGTCACAAGACGCAGGGGCCAACGAGCAGGACGGCGCCTGCCCCGGCATAAGCGGTGCCTGGCTCGGGTCACAGGGACAGGACGGCATTCTCACGCTCGGACCGGGACAACCTTACCTGAGGCTCGGGCCGCAGTCGGCGCAGAAGTCCCCGGGGCCGATACACCAACCGCAGCGCCATTTTGCCGGAAGAAGGGCTGCTCGCGCCTGCGCACTCAGAACCGCAGGCCAGTGTGAGGGAGGCCCTTTTGGAAATGGGCATGAAGCTGGAGGTGTGACCACCCGCTAAAGTAAAGGGAGGCTGCGGCTTGGAGGCCATATTTGAAGTGGGTAAGACGGCTTGAGGGGTCACGTTAACAAGGTCGCGCATTAAGAACCACACTCACAAGTTGGGGGGGCTGCCTAAGTCTGGGGCTCTTCTCACCGTCTTTTCATCTCGATTTATCGTTTTTTAATAAACCCGGTTTATTGAGTTAGAAAGTACTTCTGGACTGTCCTGATTGCTCTTGGTGTTGGTTTTCCCTGCACAGTGATGTTCAGTTCTTACTGTAATTGCAGGTCTGGTGAAATTTGAGGATAGTTTGGAGTCTGACAAAAAGTGAGGGAAGGTAATGTCTATGAAATATTTTCCTCCAAGATAAAAAGACAGCATTTAGAGAGTGACTCCACCTTTCCAGTCCCCCTCCCCCATTTTTTTTTAATATCCAAAAAAGTTCGCTTATTAGAAGAAGGGAAGGGAGAAGACTTGTACAAGTAGGCAAGAAAACCGCGCCATTTTTAAAGTAGGTTTGTGTGAGGAGTATGTAGACTTTGAGGGAACGATTCTATAAAGGAAAAGCTAATATGGGGAAGGTGGTTGTATGGAAAGATAGAAATACTCTGAATACTTTGAGCGGCTTCCCATGTTTGGACCTAGCTGTATACTTCATTGTGTAAGATAATTGGGGCTTTATTGTCTAGGTTCTACCTCTTGTCTCGCTTGCGTGCTCGGTTTCTTAAAGCCAAAAACGCTCCTAGAATTATTTGAGGTGAGGTTCTGCTCAAAAGCCAAAGGAAAAAGAAAAAAGCACTGTGAGTTTGGGATTATTACATGTAGTTGACATTGGATTAGTAGTACTTTTTTGTGTTGTACAAGTGTTTTGGCTAATGACCCGCCACATATTAGATGGTCATCCCAACATTTCTTTTTATTTTTTTTTCTTTTCTTTTTTGAGACTAGATCTTGCTATTTTTGCCCTGAGAACTGCAGGCTCACGTTGCCCGTGGTACCACAGACTCAAGCAATCCCCAGCCTCCGCTTCCCAGGTAGCTGGAATTGAAAGTGGGTATAATGAAGACTTTTTGACTTTAACTTTAATTGAACACATACAGGCCTGCTTTCCTTTTTAAAGCAGGCTACAAACAGGCTATTTACCCTTACCTTGAAGTAGCCACACCTAGGCCTGCTTTTTTCCTTAGGAAGCAGGCTACACACTGTTTATTAGCATTTACACTGTACCTGTCTACTATTGATATGCAAACATCAGCTACCTGCTTTTCTCTGCTTTTTTTCCCTCTTTGGGACCTAAAAAGAAACACTTGTGGTTTTTTTTTTTTACTATCCCCAGCCTTCTCAACCAAAATACCAAACCAATGCAAGACTATTAGTGCAGACTAATTATTTTTAACAAGGTGATTTTTTAATTATTTTAATATTTACACAAGAAACATGTAAGGAAAACTGATTATTTTAACATTGTCCAAAACCTTTCTCAGCATTGTCCAAAGTCCTTTTCCAGATTATCCAAAAATCCTTAGTCTCTCAGTCCTGATCATCTTACCAATGTCTAGTCAGAGTTTATCTCCAGATGCTTAAAAACATGTTTCTTTGGCTTCTCCCTTGACTTGCTTCTCCTTGTCTTTCACGCTGTGTTCTCCTTGCCTTTCAGGTAGCAGGAACTCCATGGTGCCGGACCAGCAAAGTTCACTTTCTTTTCAGGTCTAACTTTTGCATGGCCTCTTTCAGATACAGGTCAAACTCAGCAGAACAAACTCCAACACAGAGTTTAAATCTGCAAACTCGTTAACCACCTTTAGCACACATGCGGCTAGCCCAGGCCAACCAAGGGCTGCAGGCCCCCGGTGGCCTTTGGCCAAGTCCACATGGCTCACATCTTTACAAGATGGCCGATTCCCATTTCTCCTCCATTAAATCTCTCTCTCTATCCAATCTCCATATTGGCCTCCCATCCTTCTCTTTGTTTTTATACTTTTTATATACCCTGATTTCCCGCCTCCCAGGAAACCTGCTTTACCTTTCTCCCTCCTGCATCTCCCTGAAGGGAAATTTTAATTAAGGTCATTCTCACATTTTAGCATACCTGTCCTTAAAATCTACAATCTTAAACAGAAAACAATGGGGGGGGGGTTCGCACACTCTATCAGAATTACAGGCAGGCACCACCATGCCCACCTATTTTTTGGGTCTAGGTATTGCTATGTTGCCCGGGCAGGTCTCGAACTGGCAGACTTAAGGGATTCCCAGTCTCACACTATAGGCTTGTGCTTTAAAGCACATGCCACCGTGCCCACCTTTCATCCCAACATTTCTGTAACCTAAAGACTTGGTAGCAGATACAGTGGTGCACCCTTTTATGCTGGAGTCACCTTATACATCTTGTTATCTATGTCTTGATAGTATCATGGCTTTGTGCTTGATTTAATCTTGTGTTCCTCATGGTGCCTAAACATTCAGAATCCATTGCTAGTATTTCATTAGCACAAGCAGGAGATGATCTAATGAACTGTTTTCTCAGAAAGTGTCCCTGTCCTTACACCTATGACTGTAATTGGGGTTATGGCCTGTCAATCATCTTGATTGAATACTATTGTAAACAGGTTTTTTTTTTTTTTTTAAGGTTACTTGAAAAAAAATTAAGTTAGAGGTAATGATCAAATATCCAGCTGCAGGACACTTTGGGGGGAAAACTACCCTATGGTAGATTTATTTTGATGACCTCAATGAGCCATGCCTCCTGGTTTTTATACCCTTGATTGTTTCTTCTTAGGTCGGCCTGGTGACTTGCATTAATGTATAGGATGTGTTGGGAGTGATGCTATGCCTGTTCTAGGCTTGTGTTTACTAACTTCTACTTGTGCATTTGGGGGAGGCCAGCTTAAATGACTGACTTCACACTTCCATGCTGTAAAAAAGCCTATGCTAACTATTGGGGGGAGCATGTTGGCCATGGCTAAAAGCTCTAGTTGAACTACTGCCAGCCAGTAGTCCTCACCAACTCCAGCATGTAAAGAAGGCCCTTTCAGGGGGTGGGAAAGAAAAAAGAAAAGGAAAAAAGAAGGTGGCTGTTTTAGAAGTAGATTCTCTAGTCTATTGGGGTCACTTCACATGATTTCATGTGGAAAATAGGTTGTCTCTGCCCACCTTGCCCAATTAAAAAAATTGTAAGAAAATAAGATAGTGCAGTAATAAATAGCTGAAATATATTATAATGTCATGTGACTAATTACTTGTATTTGGTTAAGAAAAAAAGAACAGCATTACCTTACTAGCAGCGCTAACTGAGGTATATATTAATTTGTACTTATTTCTGTGTGTTTTAATGATCTCTTCATGAGTATTGGTCTTATTTTCTCTTTAAGTTGTACATTTCTAGAGGTAGGGTACATGTATTGTTTACAACATTTTAATTCTTATTAGGGGATATTAGATTTTCAAAAGTGACTGGCCTGACTGACTTTCACTTGGATCACAAAGTAAAACAGGGTCACAAATTAACAGTTATGATTTTGGTGTCACTATAGTTTGCAAATAGCAGTTGGTATGACTTGTCTTTGTTTGCAAGGAGTGTGTGAGGGAAGGAGATATGTAAAAACTGAAGGTTCAAGACTGATTAGGAGGAAAATTTATAATAGTAATCCATATCTGCAGTGAGGGGCACTTTTATTAACTAGATCAATATGATGAAAATGACAGCTATTGTAAATATTTTAAGAGAAAAACACTGCAGATCAGATGTTTGAATGTGACACTTGAAGTTTAGAAAACTAAAGAGATAGGGACTCTGAGCAGAGAAGTCAGGAAAATGGTTGTACCACTGACATAATTGGAAACTTAAATGACACTGATCAGTGGTTACCAGACCTCTCTGCTCTTCCCTTTCTGTTATCTATCACATGGAATTATATTTCCTTGAACTCTGGCTTCTGGATTGAGCTGGTAGAAGAGTGGAGAGAGAAAGAGAGACAGAGAGAAGGAGAGAGACAGACAGAGAGAGACAGACAGAAAGACAGACAGAGACAGAGACAGAGAGACAGAGACAGGAGAGAAGAGAGAAGAAAGAGAATTTATCCTCACTTTTTTCTGCTTCCTGTATTGTTCCTACCAGCTACTTTTCCTCTTCCTTGGTCAGACAACCTTTCTCTCCTGATTAACTCTCTCCGTAAGACCTTGATATAATTCCAGAGTCCTCCTATAGCTTTATAAATTCTGAGCTCTGGTAACACCACTAACTCCCAATGTTTTTCCAGCCTAGGACAGGATAGCAACTGCCTGCTATTACCAATTTCTGAACTCATGTTTCACTGTTTGACTTTCCTGTAGAAAAACACCCATATTCTTCTCTTACCCATACACCAATTTCTTGCAATAACATTCCTCTAACATACTTGAGTGTTTCTCATTCCCTGACTGTATTCTAAAATATAGCACAAAAGCTGTGTCAATTATGATATAATTGTCTCAACTCTAAACCCATCAGCTTTATGATGCTGGAGCTGGTACCCTACAAACTGCATTTTTGCTTTACCGGCCTGGTTTCCTGTTCTACTCTGATAATTAGGGGAACTAAAGGAAAACTGGAAGGTTCCAAAAGAGAAAAGTCACTTGCTCCTTTCTGTTTGTTACACAGCAGGTCCTGGTTGACAGTTTAGCCAGCAATAGTTCGGCAGCACATCCTTATTCTACCAGTTCTCATAGTACTTGCAAAATCTGGATTTTTCTTTTCTTTTTAGACTAGGTCTCGCTATTTTTGCCTGTGGAACTGCAGGCTCACATTGCCTGGGATACCACAGACTCAAGCAATCCCCAGCCTCAGCTTCCCAGGTAGCTGGGATTACAGGCATGCGCCACCATGCCCAGCTATTTTTTTTTGGAACTAGGTCTTGCTACGTTGCTCCCAGTGGGACTCGAACCGTGATCCCTGGTCCCTACCTCAGCTTCCTAGGCTCCCGCTTACAGGCATGTGCCACCATGCCCTGCCCTGGATTTTTATTTTCTAGCATTTGTAAACCAATCTTATGTCATCTTCTCAAAGACACCAGCTCCTGTTGCCTGGTGCTCCCTCCTCAGAGGTTGATTTTCTGTTATATGGAGCCTTTCTCAAGACTTCAGTGTTTTTGTCTTTTTCCCTTCTTTTAGAATTGGGATGGTAGCTGCTCCCTGCAGATGCTACTTATGTGGCTCCTTTTACCATTTCAGTTATATAGTTGGTAACTTTATACCTGCTTAGTGAGTCTTTATCTTCAATTCTCCCTGTCCAAATAACTGATATGATTTCTATCTGACTGCAGAAATCAGTACAAAAGTGGAGCTGGAGTTTTGGAAAGGTGTTGGATTTAGTTGTGGATAAATTAAATTTGCAACGACAGTGTCAAGTTGAATTTAACAAGATGGGACTGAAGTTTGTAGAAGAGTTGGGAACTGAAAATATTTTGTCACTGTCAGCACTGATGTGATGATGAAAACTATAAGATGACTTGAAATCTGTGGGTGAGTGGTGTAGGAGAGCCAAAAACAGATCATTGAAAGAGGTCTCACATATACTCACATAAAAGGCAGCAACATTAAAAAAAAAAAAATCATT
The DNA here is from genome assembly GCA_004024945.1 of Uropsilus gracilis. Taxonomy (NCBI): domain Eukaryota; kingdom Metazoa; phylum Chordata; class Mammalia; order Eulipotyphla; family Talpidae; genus Uropsilus; species Uropsilus gracilis. The sequence continues at coordinate 67,287 of PVHY01006730.1, forward strand.
GATTGAAGATACTGTTGACTTTAAGAGACTGCAGAAGATTGTAAAAAATATGAGAAATATTTATTTTCCAATGAACTGGAGCTTTTCCTGTTACTTGACAGTTATTTTCTTCATATAGTATTAGTTCATTCAAACATCTGCTGAATGTCTACTTTGTGCCAGGTATCTGTTCTGTGTATAGTTTACTGTCCATGATTGTTGCAAACCTCATCTCCCCTCCATTCCCCTTTGGATACCCTCAGTAGCTCTACTTTCTCCTTGGCAGGGACTTATTCTTCTTACTTTCCAGACAAATAAAGCAAAGTCATATGAAATGAGCCTTTTAATCCATTCCAAGCAGAAATGGAATGTTTCTTTTTCTTTCACTATCTCAGATGATGAGTTCATCCATTTTTTTTTTTAAATTTCAACTCCATTTGTGTTCTTAGTCCTTACTGTTTTCTTCCATGTAGGAACTATAACATCTACAGTCAAAGTTTCTGCCTCTTATCTTTGTTTTTGGCTAACTTAAGCGCCTTTAATTTCTTCTTTTCTCCACTGCCTGAAGACATAATATTTCTTCCCTGTGCTGAAAAAATAAAAGTACAAACCCCCAAACCTTCATTTGACCTTGATGTAATTCTTAGCCTATTTTTCTCACCCTACTGTTACATGTTTAAGGTATGAAACTCCAGCTGGGCGTGGTGGCACGCACCTGTAATCTCAGCTACTTGGGAGGCGGAGGCTAGAAATCACTTGAGTCCGCAGATTTGAGCCTACCCCGGGCAACATAGGGAGACCTAGTCTCTGAAAAAAATAAAAATAAAATTGAAATAAGAAACTCGCATTTTCTCAGTGTAGTCACTTCTCATCCTGCTCTTTTGACTCCTGAAGTTCTCTGAGCCCCTTTCCCTGTCATTCAAACTGCTCATTTTTTTTTTTTTTTTTGAGACTAGGCCTCACTATTGTTGTCTGTGGAACCACAGGCTCGTGTTGCCCGTGGTAACACGGACTCAAGCAGTCTCCAGCCTCAGCTTCCCAGGTAGCTAGGATTACAGGCGTGTGCCACCATGCCCAGCTATTTTTTTTGGGTCTCACTGTGTTGCCCTGGGCAGGACTTGAACTGCGATCCCCAGGCCCAGCTGCAACTCCATAAGCTGTTGCTTACTTACAAGCATGCGTCACCATGCCCAGCCCAAACTGCTCATTGAGAGGCAGTTTTGGCTTTTTTTTAGACCCTAGGTCTTGCTATGTTGCCTGGGGTAGTCCCGAACCTGTGGACTCAAGTGATCTCTAGCCTCAGCCTCCCAGGTAGCTGGGATTACAGGCACGTGCCACCACGCCCGGCTGTGTTTTGGCTTCTTAATCACAAGGCACAGTGGACTTTTCTGAGCTCTCATTCTCTTACACTTCACTATGCTGTGTGACACTCTTGATTACCCTCCTTTCTAAAACTCTATCTGTTGGTTTTCATGGTACAACATATGATTTTCTTCTCATCTTTTTTATGCCAACCCTTTCTAAAGAGTTTGGATGGCTAGATACACTGAACTTAATTTCCAAAATATCTATTGTGGTTTGAAGCAGGCATGAAAAATAGTGGATGTCACCAAAGCTGATTATTGCTCAGATAGGCTATGTAGGATGTTGTTCAGTGATGTTAAAAGCTCCTCAACTAGGAAGGGCTAGAGATTTTTTTGTGTCTGAAGTTGGTTAGAGTAGCCAATCCTGGCCAGGCATGGTGGCGCATGCCTGTAGGTGGCAGCCCAGGAAGTCACGGCTGGGGCCAGGGATCACGGTTTGAGTCCCTCTGGGGGCACGTAGCAAGACCTAGTCCCAAAAATATAGCTGGGGATTGCTTGAGTCTGTGGTACCCTGGGCAATGTGAGCCTGCAGTTCCACGGGCAAAAATAGCGAGACCAAGTCTCAAAGAAAACCAAACAAACAGTAATCAATCTTTTAAGAGATTAGTGTTCCCTATATACGTATGCCTGGAACAGAGCCAATGAGTTAACCCCTGACAAATCTGACCATTTCAAGTCCCTTTAGTTCTCTAATTTTCAGGCTTCCAGTTTCTAATCTCATAGATATATTTTACCAAATACCCTGTTATTTAGGTTATGGTCTAATGCTCTCTTCTGACTTAGCTTTTTATTTGCTAATGGTATGTGCTGATTTTACCAATCTTTTAGCATTCATGAAGTGTTTATTATCAACCCTAAGTATAACTCACAGTGTTCTACATGAGAAAAAAAGCCTCACTTTGTTTAATAGGCTCTCTCTTAACTGTAGTACTTATTGAACATGATCTTGATTTTTGAAAAGTGGAGTGCATCTTGGAGATTTTATGTTTGTTGTTCAAGATGCTCATATTTTTTCCAAATAAATTAGTGGTATTAATATTCCCAGACCCAAACAATAACCTACGAAATCACACCAAACAGGAACATTCTACTTTTAGATAGTGGGGGAAGTCTGTATTAATAATAGCTTCAGGTAAGTGTCATCAATGGAAGCTAAAATTAGTGGGACAGTTTGATAAAGAACATAATATTTATATAGTTCCAGAGTATTTCCCCTAGGATTATTATTTTTTGTGTGAGAATAAATTTTTATTTTTCAATTCCAGAATAATAAATGTTAAATTTATTCTCCTGAATTCTTAAAATAATTAAATAAATAAAATAATTAAATAATTATTCTTAAAATAATTAAATAATGTACGGTGTTATTCTAAGGCAACTTTTATTAGGTCTTGCTATTTTTGCCTGTGGAACCACAGGCTCACGCTGCCCGGGGTACCACAGACTCAAGCAACCCCCAGCTTCAACTTCCTAGGTAGCTGGGATTATAGGCACCACCACGCCCAGCTATATTTTTTTGGAACTAGGTCTCGCTACTTGTCCCCGCCAGTACCGAACTGCTATCCCTGGCCTTGGCCACGGTTTCCTAGGCTGCCATTTACAGGCATGCGCCACCATGCCTGGCCCAATTTTTTTTTTATTTTACACATGGTTATCCCCTCATGGTTGTTGGTCCCCTAGGGAATGTCCCCCTCAATCTCCCCCCTAGGGAATGTCCCCCCCAATCTCCCCTTTGGTCGCTCCCTCTCCTTTCTCTTTATTGTTTGTTGGTTCATTTAGCCCAGAAGTCTTTTTTTTTTTTTTCCCTTTTTTTTTCTCTTGGAGCATTGTTCATAACTGACCGTGCTTCAAGCCGCCTTCCAAACCTCAAGCCACCTTCCAAGCTTGTTTGGAATCAGATAGTATCAGTTCCATTCTGTGAGAAAATTCCCTGGAAGGGAGATAATGTCGACTGAAGGTTGGTCTGGTTGTTTTCCTTGTTCATGGACAAGCGCTGCTTTATTTCTGTGGTCCTCCTCCCTCTGTCCAGAGGAGTGTGCGCCACACTTTCGCAGGAGGCCTCTTGAGGCCACAATTCCAACTCCTTGGCCTAGCCAGGACGATGGTGTTGGAACAATACCAATTGTCGTCTCTGTGGTTGGTCTCAGCCTGTGTTCCTTAGACAGCTCCAGGGTCTTTCTGGATCTACCCTGGGGAAATGTGTCTCTATCGGTCTCCTCATCTATTTCTTCTGTTGCATTATTATTTTTATTTTATTTTATTTAATTTATTTTTTTGAGACTAGTCTTGCTATTTTTGCCCATGGAACCGCAGGCTGTCGTTGCCCAGGGTACCACAGACTCAAGCAATCCCCAGCCTCAGCTTCCCAGGCAGCTGGGATTACAGGCGCACGCCACCAAACCCAGCTATTTTTTTGGAACTAGGTCTAGCTGCAGGCTCCAGGAGGCACTCGAAACGCGATCCCTAGCCCCAGCCGCTTCATAGGCTGAAGCTTACAAGCATGAGCCACCATGCCCGGCCTTCTGTTGCATTATTTACCGAGCTCTTGTTTCTGATGAGGACTGATTGGAGTGGGAGTAGTCCAGAGAGGAGGTTAATGTCAAGCTATTGCGCCCCCCTCCTCCTGCCTGCCGCGGAAGCCCGGAGGCTGCCGCGGAGTGCCTGCCGGGCCCCTCAACCCCTACCCAAGCACCTGTGGACCCGGGGCGGACAAGCCGAAATCCCGGACACATAGGATGCAGCCAGCCCGGGGGTCGAGCACAGCCCTGGGCCAGCCCTGGGCCTAATTGCCTATGTGGCGGCTGAGAGCAGAGCTCCCCCTGCCCGCCGCAGGCGCCGCAGGAGCCCGGAGTCCCTAGGATTATTTAATGACTACAAACGGGGAAAGGAATCTCTTCATAGTGGCACAATCTGGTAGACACTGCCTTAATCAAGTAGTTAAATTTGGTATCACCAATAACAGGACCAAGTAGCAACATGTATCTCAGATGTGACAAGGGCAAGACATCACTTCTGTTAAAAGGAATCAGCTGAATCTTCATAAGGAAACGTTAATCGCTTCTCGGTCTTTGGTTAAGATCAAGTGTAGGAAACATTAGACAAATTCAAATTAAGAAATTGTCTACAAAAACTGATTTGTAGTCTTTAAAAAGTTAAGCTGTAAAATACTGATTAATTTTCCCATATTAAAGGAGGTTAAAGAGAGTTGAAAACTAAGTATAACGTGTTATCCTGGAATTGGAGCCTATTCTTTAAAAAAAAAAATAAAAAGGACATTGTTGGAGTAATTGTACTTTTTTTTTGTTTGTTTTTTTGAGACTAGGTCTCACTATTTTTTGCCCGTGGAACTGCAGACTCACGTTGCCCGGGGTACCACAGACTCAAGCAATCCCCAACCTTAGCTTCTCAGGTAGCTAGGATTACAGGCATGCGCCATCACGCCCAGCTTATTTTTTGGAACTAGGTCTTGCTGCATTGCTCTGAGCGGGACTCGAACCGCAATCCCAGGTTCCGGCCGTGGCTTCCTAGACTGCCGTTTACAGGCATGCACAACTGTGCATGTCTTTTGATATTAACATTATTATGATGCTCAGTTGTCCTGGTTTTGGCCAGTGAGAACATTTTTGAGCTGAGTCTATGTCCCTTGGTTATATACTGTCATTCATTGAGTATTTCCTTATTTTTGTTACAGTAGGATGTAACAAAAGGTCATATCTTATGCCCCAGTCTTATAATTTCTCCTTGGAGCCCCTGGTTCTTTTTCATGGAAAATAGTATTTAGGAACCAGAACATGAATGGTTAGTATGCTTATTGTCACATGCATACATTGTCTATCATCCATCCACCCACCCACCCATCCATCCATCCATCCATCCATCCATCCATCCATCCATCCATCCATC
>PVHY01006731.1:0-28509 GCA_004024945.1 Uropsilus gracilis
TAGGTCTTTTACGTCTTTTGTTAGGTTAATTCCCAAGTATTTGATTTTCTTTGGTGCAATGGTAAATGGGGTGTTTTTTCTAATTTCTTCTTCTTCTGACTGATTCTTTGCATATATGAATGCTGTTGATTTTTGCGTGTTGATTTTGTATCCAGCTACCTTACCAAATCGGTTTATTATTTCAATCAGTTTTTCTGTTTATTCTGATAGCTATTATAAAGCTTATAGTGAAGCACTGTTCCTATAAACCTTTCTATATGCCTTCTAGTGTCCCCTTTAAGGCAAGTAATAAGTTCCAAAATACAAAAAAACTAAAAGAATTCTATATGCTCCCAAATTATGTAGACTCAAACTTTGGTCTATATACTGTTACCAATTTAATAAATTTATATAAAAGTAGTATTTTCACAAAAAATTTCTCACTTTTGGAACATGAGGATTAAATTCCACAGCTCTATGAATTGCTTCCACAGCATTAATTTCTGCGGTGCTTAACCCTCTTCGGGAGGCTGTTTCTGGAGAGAATCTGTAAGAAAATAAAAGAGGAAGAAATGAACATAAAAATCTATGTAAATATTTCATAAAGTATATAGCAACAGGTAACTCTAGATAAAGTCTACCATCTTGAATCAGAGGTTTTAGCAAAACTAATATAATAAAGCCAATAAACTAAAAGGCAGCATAGTAAATGGTAATCTTCAAATTTAGGTAAAGAATGAGTTCAAGAAAATTCCACTGGAAGCATACTTTGGAAAAGGTAACAAAATAAGAAATGCCACACAAGCACATCCAGAGACTCTTCATAAATAGAAGAATATTTTTATCAAATTCTCATTAAAAAGAAACAGACTACGACTACTCCATGCTAAATATATCAAGACACAGTAATCTAAAGTAAAAAAAAAAAATGGTCATTATTTGATTAATTTCTGAATATCACCTGTGAAATATAGAGAAATTCATTAAAGGCAGTCAAAAATACAAGGAAAACAGTAATGCAGAATTATAATCTCAGAATAGATCATATGAAACCTATTTGTCAACCATCTACTGTATTATTACTATCATATAGCTGCAATATACTCTATACTTCCCTCAGGCATTTAGCATACATAATCTTCACTCAAGTCCTCCGCAGCATTATCATTCTCATTTTACAGAGAAGTCTCATTTTACAGGTTCAGACCACTTCACTTGCCCAAAGTACCACAGCTAGCATGTGGTAGGCTGAATTTGAATTCTGGTTTTGCTTAGTTATAGGGACCTTGCTCTCTCTACTACATACAATCCAATGTCTCAAAACCCCCTGAGGACAAGGGTATTTAAAAGGAAATAGGGAGAAAAAGAAGATTATTGAAAATGAATAAAAGAAAACATAATATTGAATCTAGCAGTCTGTCCAAATAATTGTAGTTTTCATAGTAACTTACTTATCAGAAACAGTCCTTGTCTTCAGCAGTGCTGCTGTGTAACAGATTGCTGCTGACTTTGGAAGGCTTATATCTGTAATAATAATTTTCAACTTAGGTAAGAATCACAGAAAAATACTGTAAAACAAAAATATTTCTAGCAAGAATAATTTATAGTACAAATCCAAGAGCCAGAGTAGCAGAAGAATATAAACATATAGTCAGAAGATGTAAGATTAAATCTTGATTCTACTATTTACTAGTTATACCTCTCTGAACAAGCTTAACCTCAGTTTCCTCTTTTCAAAATAGGAAAAATTGTACTTTTCTGGCAAAGATTAAATTATGTATGTAAAAGTCCTTAGCATCACAGTGAAACATACTCCACAAATGTAGATAACAATCTGCTTACGATAGTATTATTCAGGAAATAAAGACATAATAGAGTTAGAACTATATGAAAATACTGGCAAATTACAGAAAAAACTAAGACTCAACAATAAAAAAATTAACAATAGTCAAATCAAGATGAGAAAAACACAGATGATTTTTTTCTTCTTATGTTCTGTTCTATCTCCTACACTTTCTTAATTGATCTTTTTTATAAAATAAAAATATTAACCAGGAAGTTATAATAAAATTCATTATATAATTTCTTAAAGAATGCCAAAAATAATGGTATCAGAACAAGACTATAGAATTTTTGTGAATATTTAGATTCTATGGTTATAAGAGCAAATAGAGTAAATTTGCTTTTAATTTTTTCAGTACTCTAGAATGGTAAAAATTGGACACTCATAAAAATAACTGAAAAGATAGAAGCATACTGACATTGTTAGTTTTATTTTTAATGAATCTGATCATATCTGAGTTTTTAATATACAGTCCCCGTCCCCTCAGCTTGTTCTTCGTAAGTATCATAAACAGGTCATGCATCTGATAACTTACATATGGAAAGAATATCTCACAAATTTCTATATGAGCTTATACTATTCTGGAGCACTTCTTAAGAATTCCAGATGTTTAAAAGAAATAAACTCCTCTTTCCAAGTGTAACACATTTCAAACTTTCCAAGTCATGGGGATTCCCATGCTAGTGAATAGGAACTTAGAATAGGACATGAGTGAGTAAGTATGCATATATGTTCTGTGATAGTGAAAGATAAGACAAGAAATATTACACTAGCTAGGATGCTTTCAGCTTGGGGTTAAAAGTTGATGCCTTACTCAGAATGAGAGGTTATGCTTCTTTAAAATTCTTCCAGTTCCTTTTGTAGTAAACAGGTATTGCTTTAGTATACTGATAAAATAGCCAAAATATTCTTATAAACAAAAGAAATGGATTACCTTGATTTAACTTCAGGCTCCTCACTTAACTGGCTAGAAAAACTTGCCTGATTTTTTTGACTTATTAAACTTGATTTCTTTATTGGCTAGCTGGAGATAGTACAAATATTTGTCTTACCAGCACATCAGTTTATCATCAGAATCGGATGGAAAAATATATTACATTTTGTAACTGCAAATCATTGTAAAAGTACTTTGCTGAGTTACTTTCATCCTTACTGCTAAAAATTGCTAGCCTTCCCTGATACTCTAAAATAAATGAAGTATTGTCCATGAATAGCACACCATACTTTTCCCACTAGCTCAACTGAAACAACACGCTTCAATAGAACTGCTATGCATTTGTCTGTATATTGCACCAAACTCTAAATCACATGAGGGAGAGTCAATGATTTTTTGTACACTGCTGCTATTAGGAGTTCAAAAACTCAAAATGAGAGATCATCACTAAGACACACAGTAGGGGAACTATTAAGAAGCAAAGTAAGAAGATTGATGATAGGTACGGATAAAAAGAAGATAAATTATAAAGCTATTCATCAGATTTCTTAGCAGAAACTTTACAGCAAAGAGAGACTAGAACGACATTCTAAACACGCAAAGATAAAAACTGCCACCCAAGAGAAGACATTATAAGACATCTCAGAAATAAAGAGGATCAAAAAACACTACCATGAAGATCTTTATGCCAAAAGGAAACCAGAGCAGAAGAATTATAAAAAAAGAAAAAGAAAAAGAAAACTAAAATATTAATCAAAAATCTCACAAGAAACAAAAGCTCAGGACCAGATACTTTCACTAGTGAGTTCAAATACAAGTACCTATCCTTCTCAGAAAAATGAAGGTGAGGGAATGATAACAAACATACTTTATGAGGTTAACATTAGTCTGATACCAAAAGTAGGTAAGGATATCACACAGAAAAAAGAAAACTACAGATCAGTATCTCTGATTATTATAGATTACAAAATTGAAACAAAATTCTAGCAAACCAAATTCAACAATAAATTAAATTAAATAAATTAAATGACCAAGTGAGATTAATTTCTGGGATGTAAAGATGATTTAACATACATAAATCATTCAATGTAATTAACCTTATCAACAAAACAAAAAATTTTTTAATCATAAGATCCTATCATTAGATACAGAGAAAGCATTTGACAAGATTTACTATCAATCTGTGATAAAACTCTTAATAAAATGTGACTAGAAGAACACACATCAATGCAATAAAGACTGTGTAAGACACATTCAAAGTGAACATCATACTCACTAGGCAAGACCTGAAAGCTTTTCTTCTAAGATCAGGTACTAGGAAAGTCTACTTCTGCACAACTATTCAACACAGGATTTGATATCCTAACTAGACTTATTAGGCAAAAGAAAGTTAATAAAAGTTTTATAACTTAAGAAAGTTATAAAAGTTATAAAAGGAAAGTTATAAAAGTTATAAAAGAAAGTTATAAAATCGTCACTGTGTGCCGATGACACAACATATATAGAAAATACTCTGTTCAGAAAAAATGGTAACAAGTCAGTAAAGTGATGCAGCAGGCTACAAAAACCAATATCCAAAGGCAGTTGTACTCCTAATGCAGAACAGAACTAACAAAGGAAATAGAGAAAACAATCTCATTTACACTGGCTTTAGAAAGAAATAAATACCCATGATTAAACTAACAAAGAAGGTGAAAGTCATAAATTACACAACATAGAAACTATACAATTTCAGAAAACAGAAAGGGAAAAATATTACTTGCTCATCAATTGGAAAAATTAACATTGTAAAAACAGTCATCAGACCTAAATTAACATACAGATACAATGTAATTCATATCAAAATTTCACTAGTGTTCTTCAAACAATTAGAGTAAACAGTACTGAAATTTCAATGGAGCCGAGCATAAAAGACCTCAAATAGCCAAAGCAATTTGGACAAAAAAGAAGACTTGGTGGTGTCACACTTCCAAAGCTATAGTAAGCAAAGCAGTAAGGTATTGGAAAAACTACAGGAACATACCAATGGAATAGATTTTAGAGTTGAGAAATAAATCCACCCTTAGACGAACAGTCAGTATAAAACAAGGAGTGCATACATGCATGCATGTATGTGTGTATGCATAATTAAGTAGGGGAAATATCTTTAACAAATGGTCCTGGAATGCTGCTGGAAAAGTCACATGTAACTAAACCATTACCCAGACCATTCACAAAAAATAACTCAAAATGGATTAAAGACTTGAACATAAAACCTGAAATTAGACCGGGCATGGTGGCGCATATTTGTAGGTGGCAGCCTAGGAAGCCACAGCTGGAGTCAGGGTTCACAGTTTGAGTCCTGCCGGGGGCATGTAGCGAGACCTAGTCCCAAAAAAATAGCTGGGCGTGGTGGCGTGCGCCTGTAATCCCAGCTACTTGGGAAGCTGAGGCTAGGGATTACTTGAGTCTGTGGTACCCCGGGCAACGTGAGCCTGCGGTTCCATGGGCAAAAAAGCTAGACCTAGTCTCAAAAAAATAAAATAAAACAAACGAACAAACAAAAACCTTGAAATAATAAACTATATAGAAGAAACCACAGATGAAACAACATTGGCTTCAGTTATGTCTTTGTGAACTGACTCTATGAGGAAGGGAAACAAAAGCAAAAACAAACAAATATTTGTTTTCATGCAACTAAAAAGCTTCCACAGAACAAAGAAATGATCATTACACACGCTCCTGTGGCTCAATCGGTGAGCGCACGGAACAGATACAGCAAAAACCATCATTAAAGTGAATCGACACACGACTGAATGGGAGAAAATATTCATCCGTCATACATCTAACAAGAGGTAATATCCAAGGTCTATTGAGAACTCATACAGCTCAACAACAAGGAAGTAAACAACCCAATGAAAAATTGGGAAATCTTAAGAGACACTTCTCCAAAGAAGACAGAAAGAAAGTCAACAGACACACACACACACACACAAAAATGATCATCATCACTTATCATCCGGGAAATACAAACCAAAACCACAATGAGATAGATATCATCTCACATGAGATGATACATGAGAATGACCCATAACAAAATAGTCGGAAAGAGTGTTATTGATGGTACACAGAACAATGAACCTTCATACAACATTAGTGGGAATGCAGACTGATCCAGGTCCTATGGAAAACAGTCTGAAGTTTCCTCAAAATATTAAAAATTGATCTCCCACCTGATCCAGCAATTTCACTCCTAGGTATCCACCCAAAGTCTACGAAAACACTAATTCAAAGGAATGTCTTATCCTCCTCTGTTCATTAAAGCACTATTTACAAAAGCCAAACTACAGAAACAACCTAAGTACCCAATGACACATAAGTAAATAAAGAGGAATATACAGAACAGAAAACTATTCACCTAGTTAACAAGAAGGGACACCTGCCATTTGTGACAACATGGATGGAAACGGCGGGGATTATGCTGAGCAGAATTAGAAGGACAAAGACAAATACCAGATGACGCTATTTCTAATTGCAAGGATTTTGATGTCCCAAAACAGGCAAACGGATGAAAAAGATGTGGTATATATACACAATGGAGTATTACTCATCAATTAAAAATGATAGATTTGATGAATTTATGAAAACATGGGTGTACCTAGAAGAAATCATATCAGCAGAAACAAATCAGAAAGAAAAAAACAGAAACCAAATGATTTCACTAATATATGGGACATAGGGAAAACAAGCAAAAGGCCAAGAGCCTTTTGCTAACAAGCTAACAGCCAAATTAAAGAACACAACTGGGGGAATTGGGGGGAGGGATTAGATGGGAGGGAGTGGTCTAGGAGGGAAGGTGGTGGGTGATTCCCTGGGGAATACAAAGATGTGAAATATATATATATACAAACAAATAAAACAAAACAAAAAAGCAAATATCAGATAACAGATAACTTCACTCAAACATGGAATATAAAGAAACAAAGGAATAGGCAAATTTAAAACAAGACAGACTCTAGAAAAGTAACTGCAGAATTGATGCTACTGACAGGAGAAGGTATAGGGTGCAGAGCAAAGCAGGAAGGTAACCCAGTGGTTTATGGTGGAGGATGACGTACGCCTTAGTGGTGGGTGCGGTATAACATACATCTTAACAGGTACGAATCTATGCACCTCAACTATACAGTGTTGCAAACCAAGGTTACCTCAATTAAAAGAAAAAGACAAAGATCCTTCCTAGGGACTTGTGTTAGGGGATTCTAAATAATAACTGGTAAGAATAGACAGCAAAAATCACAGAAATGAAATAGGACCATATTTGTAATTAGGAAATTTGAAAAAAGATTCTAACCACACTACCAATAAACACAAATAGCACTCACCATCATATTTTGCTAGAACTGCCTGCACATCTGCGTAAGCCTGTAACTCTAGGAGCGATTCTAGGAGATTTTCATGGATGTTCAACATACTTAGAGGAGGAAATTCTTTCATCAACTGTGTATTAAAAGGAAAAAGAGATTAAAATGGTAATAAAGGAACTCAGCACAGCCGAATCAGAATCGTTAAGGCAGACATCATTTTGTTTCTTAAAAGAAGTATAGATTTCAACCTTAAGAAAAAAGTTACTTTGTAAAAACTACTACCTATTAAAAATCCAGTGATTTAACACTAAAATAATTTGAAATTTAAACGACATGTTCAGTATTTTGGAGGAACAAATTTATAAAGGTCCAGTCATCAAAATACTCACGTCTCTCATTATTTTTACTGCTTCTCGTATTCTTCCTAATTTCCTTGCACACATTGCTAGTCTTCTTTTAACATATACCAGTACATTGGTATCTCTCCCTATTAAAAAAAAAAGTAAAAAGATACAACTATCACACTTGTGTTATCATCTGTTATTCTATTACAATAATATCCATGAATTTTATTTGCTTGCCCCAGAAATTTTAATTAAAATTAAATTGTGTCAGAATGGGAGACTCATAAAGGTTGTTGGACTTGGGTGGTGAACATTAAATGGAGACTCATTACAGTGTTGTATTTTTGTGTATGCTTGACTAAAAATGCGTGAAAAGCAGAGGAATATATATGTACACACATATAGCTATTTCACTTTTAACAAGAAGCAATCTAAATACAGTCTGTATTTTATATCTATCTGACAATCTCATTTTAATATTAACATAAAGGAAAAAAACAGATTAACCTACTATGTTTCTACATAAACAATCCACATCTTTAATATTCTCTATTACTAATAAACAAAAACTGTTCAAACCCAAATTTCCATGGCTAACATAAACTTCTGCTCAAAAGCTAGCATCTAACAAACTATGAAACTACTTCCAGAAAGGGCTAACAAATATTTTCTTGAACTATCTAGTAGAGTCTTTGCAATTATACAAGGAGGAATGGCATGGCTTTTTTACAGAGCCGTTTCATTAGTTCCAGGCTGCAAAACAATGCATTCCCACAGTCGTGTCATAACAACATGCACTAATGAGACACACTGTATGCATCAATATTTAGTTTGGATGGAAAACATTATCCAAATTTTAATTTCCACTAACAAAGGATTTAGAAGTTAACTGCTAGCAGATAATGCATTACATAAACACATTTCAATTTATTGCCCACTAGCTGCCAAAATCATGAAACTAAAACTCTGGGCCACAACAAACAGCAGGAAGCAACATTATAGACTGAAATATCTTTGGTGAAAGTGTCTCAATCATAAGTGGGAGAGGCTCCCTAAGGTTGGAGAGGACCTCAGATGCTATGGTCCTTATGACTCTCAAGCATATCACACAGGAAAATCAACCAAAGAAAGAATCAGTGCCGAGCATGAGACTGGTTTCTGGAAGCAGCCACTCCCTGACATTACATGGAGATATATACACACTCTGAAGAAGCCAAATGATGCGCCTCTTCTGTTGCTTGGGGTAAGGATGAAGGAGAAAAGGTTCTTATTGTCACTGTAAGAACTTGCATATTTTTGAGTTGTGTTCACCAATGAGCCACACAACCCTAACATGAAATAACTTACTGTTATGTCTCAGCAGTGCAATTCCCATAAACCAGAGCAGAACTGCCCCCACCCACAAACTAGTACCTGTTTCTTTCTCTCTGGCTAATAGCTGCTATGAATAGATTCGTTATCTCCTATGAAACATACTAACCTCTAGTCTTAATTTTTTTAAACAATTGTTTTGTGTTTTAAACAAAAGCCAAGGACAGGAGTGAAGAGACAGGTGAAAGTTCAGATTTGCTTACTTAGTTGAGCTTCATGCTGAGGACTCTGGTGCTGGCACTGCTGCGACCTTCTATAAATTGTTTCTCCAGCCTTGAGTGCCTGTTTAAATAATCGCTCAGCATCGACAATAGTTGTTGCTTCTTCCTCAGCCAGCAGAACATACGCAGTGGCGCAGCTAGCAAGGAAAGTAAATGAGGCAATTCTAAGAGACATGGTAAAGCAAGTACTTCCTTGAGTACGTCTCTTTGCACTGCGTCACATGTGCCCACCTTCATCTCTACTTTCTATCTCCAAAGGCAAAAGACTTTATTCAGTACTTTAATTTATTAGGGACACGTTGGTATATTCTTTATGGTTGTTTCCACAACACTTCTCCTTTCCTGTCTTTGCCCTCCTTTCTTTATTTCTATCTTTTTTATTTCCATATCCATTTTCCAAACCTTTCCCCTGTAATATCTTTATATAGAAGAGGAGAAAAAAGGAAAATATATAATGAATTACCTCAAATTATAGTTCAAGAAACTCTAGACTGTAGGGCATTGTATAGCCCTTTGTAATAGCCATCCAGTCAGGGCAGCCATGGGCGAGGGTGAATGAGAAAACAGTCCCTTGTCCAACGAAGACTATTTCGCAACTGATTCAGAAACATATCATTCCAATACTAGACTTTTCCTCCTCAACCCTAAATATTTCCTCTTGAAGTCTTTAACTTCTTTCAACAGTACTTTGGCGATTTCGGTATATACAAGTCTTATATTTCCTTGGTTAAACTTATTCCTAAGGAGTTTAATATTTTTGATGTTCTTACAAATTGCATGATCTTAATTTCATTTCAGATTGTTCATTGCCAGTGTACAGAAATACAACTGCTTCTTTTATGTTGATCTTGTGCCCTGAAGTATTGTTAAACTCTTTATCAGTTCTAATAATTCTTTGTAGAGGTTCTTTACGATTCTCTGTATAAGATCATATCATCTGTGAGTACAGGCAGTTTTACTTCTTCCTTTCCAACTCGGAAGTCACTTTCCCTCTTCTTGCCTTATTCCACTGACTGGTGGAACATTAAGTGGGAAGAGCAGATATGCTTGCTTTAACTTGATTTTGGAGTAAAAGTTTTGCTCTTTCATCAAATAGTTAGCTGTGGGTTTTTCCACAGGTGTCATTTACCCAGTAGTTGAGGATGTTTCCTTCTATTCCTTATAATACTCCTTGTTTAAAAAGTGTATTTTTTAAATCATAAAATGGTGTTAGATTTTGTCATATTTCTTTTCCACATTAATTGAGGTAACCATTTGGTTCTTGTCCTTTGGTCTGTTTGATCTGGTATCTTATCACATTAGTATGTGGTTAGATATGGTATATTTACAGAATGGAGTACTACTCAGCAATCAAAAATGATAAACTCTTGCCGTGTGCAACAAAATGGATGGAGCTGGAGGGGCTTATCCTACATGAATTATATCAAAAGGAGAGAGACAAATACTGGATGGTGTCACTGATATGTGGAAAGCAGAGAAACAAAGAGTCGGATAAAGCCAAAGTAATAACAAACCCTAGAAAGCTGAGCAGAACTGAGGCTACCAGAGTGGGTGGGAGGGGTGAGGGGCGAGAATAAAGTGGGGAGGGTGCACAGTGGACTATGGGTGGTGGTTTAGTGGTAGGTGTGGTGTAGCAACAGAGCCTGCAGGGAGAGATCCTGTACCTCTAAAACACAAACTCATTGTAAATCATTGTTACCTCAATAAGACAAAAAAAAATAGCAGGAAAGTGAAACACACATGCAAAATAGAGCTCACAGAACTGCACTGATGTGTAGTTGTAAGGCTTCCTCAGTCGTTAATAGTTCAGAAATTCTTTCTGCCCCTTTCTTTTCCTCTCATTCTGGGGCCCCATTATACATAGTTGATATGCTTAATGCTATCTCACAGGTCTCTTTAAGCCCAGTTCATTTTTCTTGATTTCCTTTCTTCTTTCTGCTCCTGAGACTAGGAAATTGCAATTGGTCCATATCGTATTTGCTGACTCTTTCCTCCATATGCTCAAATCTGCCACTGAGTCTCTGTAGGAAATTGCCAATTTCTACTATACCTTTCAATTCTAGAATTTCTAAACAGTACTAACGGTGAGACATCATCCTCACGCATGTTTCTATTCATCCCTTTCTTCCTTGGGCATGGGTATGTTTTTTTTCTTCATATGTCTTTTAAATTGTGTTGATAACTGGAAATTTTGAATATTATCATGAGTAACACTAGAAATCAGATTTCTCTTTTTCCCAGTTATTCTTGCTGCTTGTTATGGTTATTCCTGTATTAACTTTTCTGAACTAATTTTGTCAGCTTATTGGTCAATAAGTGATTTGACAGAAATATCCTTAAACACCTGGAACCATAATGAAACTAGAAACAAATCTTGGCAAATGACTTCTGTATTTGCAGTGGGTATATTTGCCACATTTAGTGCGGTACTTTCTAAGTTTGTCTGCGTTCTTCACTTTCTGCACGTGCGGGACCTGAAAGCTAGGTGGGCATGAGAGTCTAGGGCCTTCTCGTGTCTTCTGGGCATGTACCTGACCTCACGCAAATGTAGGCCCTTTGAGATTGCCAGGAATATGTGAGAACTTAAAATATCCCATTCCTCAGCCTTGTCTCTAAGTTTTCTAGTTTGTCTAATATGCACCTCAGCTGTCATCCCTTCTCTGAAGCAGCAGCAGGGATTAATTCATTTGCCTTAAATATTTTCAACAAATGCCCCACCTCCAACCTCATGGTATAGCTGTGTCTGTGCTGGGAGAGTTCCGAATGAACTGAAATAAACGCATGTTCCTCAGGTTGGTCCACTAGGGAGTCACCAGACAGTTCAACAGAAACAATCACAGTTGTCCCATCTGCTCCCCCTGGTAGTGGGAACCTATACCCAACATGCCACTGTTGTCTAAAGGGTGCCACTGAGTCAGGAAGTCGGCGATGGGGCCAATGTAAGATAAAACAAAGCTCTGCTACATAAATTCAACTGTTTTTTTCAATTGGTTGAACTTTCGTCAGGTTGCTGTAAACTCGATTCACTCCTAGAGCCTTAATCAAGTTGAGTCTGAGTTTCTGAGTTTTTACAGGCTTATTCACTCCTTATGGTTTCCTATTCTACTATTTTTGTTGGGAAGGTTGGGGGCAAGGAATATGGGGGACAATGCTATACGCACATCATTTAGGAAACATTCCATGATCCCAACTGGGGTTATATTTTTACTCCTGACCTTTATTTAGTATTAGATTAATATTGACCTGTCCCATTTAAATATTACAATTTTATATTTTATCTTCTTAGATAATAGAAAAGGTGATAGATTGTAAATATTAAATGTTGTTGATATGAAAAAAGGAGAGCTGTGTTTTACTTATTTTGAATCCTCATGCTTCCACTCCTATCAGCAAGTACAGTTTTTAAGATTGGATGAATAGAATACATTGAAAGAATGACTGAAAAGCAAAATTAAAACAGGTGGTCTGGCCAGGCCTGATGGCACATGCCTGTAAGCGGCAGCCTAGGAAGTTGCAGCTGGGGCCAGGGATCACGGTTCATGTCCCGCTGGGGGAACATAGCGAGATCTAGTCCCCCAAAAATAGCTGGATGTGGTGGCGCACGCCTGTAATCCCAGCTACCTGGGAAGCTGAGGCTGGGGATTGCTTGAGTCTGTGGTACCCCGGACAACGTGAGCCTGCAGTTCCACAGGCAAAAATAGCAAGACCTAGTCTCAAAAAAACCATAGTAGTCTAAATATTTTAGAGCCCTTTAACTATCAAACATCACCAACCAGACTTTAAAAAGTTCATTTTAAAAAGCATCTATCTCTAAGCTGGGCATGGTGGCATGTGTTTGTTGTCCAAGCACTGGGAGGCAAGAGGCTTGGGATTGATTGAGTTCACGGGTTCAAGACTACCCCAGACAACATAGTGAGACCTGGTCTTGAAAAAGCAGCCATGTGCTGTGGCACGCAATTGTAATCCCAGCTACCTGGGACGCTGAGGCTGGTGATTGCTTGAGTCTGTGGTACTCCAAGCAACTTGAATCTGTGGTACCCTGGGCAACATAGTGAGACCTAGTCTCAAAAAAAAAAAAAAAAAAAAAAAAAAAAAAAAAAAAAAAAAAAAAAAAAAAAAAAAAAAAAAAAAAAAAAAAAAAAAAAAAAAAAAAAAAAAAAAAAAAAAGCATCTCTAAAACAATGTCTATTCAAAAGCATAGATAAATATTTACAACTGCAGAAGCAAAACACAGATGTCAATGAATGCTACAAATTCTGTCTCTAGTGTGCAGAAAAAAGAAAGGTGCGTGTTAATGATGCCATGTGCCTTAGAACAAACAAAATGAAACATAATCACTTCTTGGATTTTCTTCAAAATGAACTTATTTTCTATCTATTTCAAACTTACTCATTGTTTAACTCTAGTGCTTGATAGGCTGCTTTGATCCTAGCTGGAGGGTTTCTTTCCTTCCAGGCCTTCTGCATAACTGTAAGAAAAAGATGTCAAAAATTAAATAAGATGGTAAATGTAAATAATCTTATTCAAAACATATAAAGAATGAGCTAGGAGAGCAAATAAGGATTGAAATAACATGTTTGTAAACAGAAAAAACAAGAAATTGGGGGTTAGCTCACATTAACCTTGTGAGTAATTTACATTAAATTTGGAGGTTTCACATAGAATAAAAATATATTCTTTTTCTGATTTATTTGAATAACATATAAGGTGCTTAACTACATCACTATTATATATGAACATTTATATACTAAGTGCATATTAAAATCAAAATTGCCTGACAGCAGATTATAATACTATGAAATATTTTAATTCTACTTTTATCATTTAAAAAAAGTTTTACAAAATTGCTAGAATTTACAAAACACTTAAAAACAAAGGCTCTATCTAGTCAAAGATTTAATGGGAAGATCAAATTTGTACTACAAAAAAAGGGGGGGGGAATTACTTTAGAGCATAACATATTCATGCAAAATGTCAGTCTCTACCCAACATCTACAAAAGCCTGAATTAGAATCTCTTTGGAATAAGTGTTGGTTTTGCTGCCATTTACGGTACCAAAATAAAAACTTCATGCTAAAGAAAATTTCTCAAAACTTAAACAAATAAGCAAAGTAACTTTATGAAACTACCTAGTCTATTTGAAATTTGATAAGAAAAAAAAGAGGCTAGATGAATGTTGCTTTTAGTACAAAATCTACAACTGTTTAGAAAGAATGTGAAAAATAGCTGCATTTTCCTTTGGAAACAAAATATTAGTTTTGGCTTAAAAAAGGGAGACAACATATTCCACTTGAGTAACAAAAATACCTTCGCAGAGCAAACATGTCACTAGCTCCTGGACAGCTAGTGTTTCTTGACTTGACAAATTGATGCAAGTTGAAAACCATTTGATAACAACCACATAAAGAACAGCACTTTGCTGAAACATTAAAATGTTACATAAAAATCAAATATAATTAGGCTTGCCATTTTTTGATGATGGCCTCTCTTCTGTAAGTTACGTGATATTTACAAGTCAGAGAGTGACACTGAATCTTTATCAACATTTTAAACTGCTATTTGGTAGTCTCATAAATTAAGAATACAGTTGGAATTGATTTAATCAATTCTCTTTTAATGGACAATTAAGTTACACCCAACTTTTTGCTAATATAAAAATATTGTGATATCTTTTATCATCTATCTTTACATAGTTGATCAAATTTCTTTTCTAGAAATGGAAAGATTGGTTAAAATGTATACATCTTTAAGATGTTTTAGATACATACTCCCAAACTCCTCTCAATAAGTAACATCTACTATTTACTATTTTTTTTTTTTTTTTGATACTAGGTCTTGCTATTTTTGCCGTGGAACCGCAGGCTCACAACATTGCCCGGGTACCACAGACTCAAGCAATCCCCAGCCTCAGCTTCCCATGTAGCTGGGATTACAGGCGCACACCACCACGCCCGCTATTTTTGGGGGGGCTAGGTCTCGCTGTGTACCCCCGGCGGAACTCGAACCATGATCCCTGGCTGCAACTTCCTAGGCTGCCGCTTACAGGCATGCGCCACCATGCCTGGCCTATTTACTATTACTATTTAGTAATTCCCAGGGACAACAGTCAAGAGCAATTTGCCACATCACACATATCATTATGCGTGCCTTTTTGACTGTGAAACTAGAGATGTAAGTCACTGTTTTTCTATGAATGCTGAAAAGATGGTATAGAACTAACAATCCATTCTGTCCTTGCAGTCAGTCTTTAGCTGGAGTTACATGTGCCTCTAGAAGCACATGAAATTTTGCAAGTACCAAATGGAACATATGGTTTTATAGACTCAACTCTATATATGCTTTCCATGACTAATGTACCTAAAGAATGGTCCTCTGATCAGCCTATGCAGCAAGCAGGCTTTATTTCCTAACCCAATGTTCTCTCCCCTGGTGCCAGCAATATATATTCCACTCTCCTACTTTGCAAAAGGCTTACTTCTCACTCATCCTGAATTTTCTTTCCAAGGTACACAGCTCGAAAATGCAAGATTCTCCAGGCACCAAAGGAACAATTCAAAGAGCAGATTTGGGGGCAGTCATTTTTAATCAAGACACTAATAATAGAGATTCCTGCCTTTTACTTATTTTACAGTGAAGTTTGGCATTAGAAATAGTGTTCTGGCACCTGGATGTTCTGAATTCAAGTATACTGCAGCAAGGAGAGGGAGTAAAACATTTTTAATGTTCTATTAGTGCACGTCTCCCTCTCTCTCAAAAGAAGCATTGGTCCTAAGGGAAGATCCCCTCATAGTAAGGAAAAGGGGGGCATTAGAAAGACATAATAAAGGCAGGGGAATTTGATTTTGGCCAAGGATAAACTCTAGGCATAGCTCCAAGACTTATCTATCTTTTTCTCCTAGGTTCTAAATTCAGAAGAGAGATGGTTGTCATGGGAATGCACATTAACATGTCTATTTGAATTGAAAAATGAAGTCATATTTCTCTGTCAGAGAGTAAATCTGATTTGGTTGATAGGATTGACACTGAGAACTCACCCAACCAATTAGATTACAGAGAGAAAATTTCTCAAAGTTCAAGGAGGCAACTATATGGCTCTAAGAATTTGACAAAAAATGTGATTAAAGTACATAATAAAAGCACCATTTAGAACCTTATGTTCAAAGGAAATCTAAATTTTAAAAAATTTATTCAAGAAAGTGTCTCATGGTGAAACAGCATGAGTGTGATAAATAAAAATGAAAGTATAAAATAAATTCATATAACAGTGCAATGGATATAAATTGAAGAAAAAGGATTGTGAAATTTACTGTTGCTAAAAAGTACTATTCATGAATTTTTCAATAGACAACGGTATCAAGTCACTAGAGTTCATGAGATATACTTAAACATAAGATAAAACTATTTTTAAACGTCTATATTTAATATATCAAAAATCATACTTTGCAATTATTTAATTTTATGATAACTTAAAAATGTATGAAAGGATGCATATGTTTTCAAAATTCTTTTAGGAATATGCAAGCAAAAATATTTTAAGTCTACAGTTTTAGTGGATAGCCATGGTTTCCAAGTAATAACTTAAAAATATCTGCAGTCCCACTTGTGAGAAAATGAGGCCTTAATTTCCAGAGTCAACCTCAGTCTTTAAAATTACTGTACACACAATACTGACTTTCCACAGTTGTTATTTCCCTCATATCTATACATTTTTGCCATTAAAATAAACAGTAAACTTATAAACATAAACTAATTCACTTTCTCCTGCTTGCAATTTAAAACATTTTATATCACCAAATCAGAGATACTTGACTTTCCCGTTACCACCCAATCTTAGTATGTTTAATCCAGCAGAGACACAGCATAATAAACCCAGGTGTGTGCTGGAAAATTGGCTGTTTTCCAGATTCTCACTGCTGGTGGTTTCCTTCTGCCTATCAATGTAGTAGGCAGAAGCAGTGGGATCATGGCTAAAGCTAGCCTTGAGCTAGAAACCCAGTTTTATCATTTCTTAGCTAGGTGAGGCAGGGTGTATTACTTGATTCCCCTTTCTTAAAATAGTATCTATTTGACAAAGCAATTGGGAAGATTAAATAGCACATTTATATAAATGTCTTAGAAAACTGCTTGGTGTGTAATAGATACACACAAGTATGAGGTAATATTAATGAAACTGCATACACTTGTGGCAATTTGTGACATGAAAGTCATTGGTTCATTCATTTTATTAACTAATAATTAGTAATAGTTATAGTCTGTCCAGCAACGTGCTATATGACAGAAATTCAAAGATGATGAGAATATAGTCTCTGCTTTCCAAAGTTTCACACCTATTGGAAACATTAAAGCAACTTGGTAACATTAATAAATACATATTTGAAAAAACTAATTAAAGTTATTTTGCAGTTTGGAGAAACCTCAAACATAAAGAAAAAAAGTGTTGAATGAGAGATTCCAGAGTAACTTTCTAAGAATGTGACTTTCAATTTGGATCTTGAAGGATAAAAGCAGTAAGATTAATACCTGAAGTATGAACAAGGAAGGACAGGACTTTCAAAACAGAGTAAATGTGATAAAGATTCCTGCCTTTAGGCCATGCATTGGAGATTCTTGTTATTCTCGTTTACAGAGAACGAACCATAAACATTTCTTCTACAAATTTATATGCATATCAACTTATGACTAGAATAAAATACATTCTATTTTTCTCTACATGCCACACCACAAAGTTTAACCACTATGGACATTCTTATACTCTTTTATGTATAATTGCAGGTGTTAATTTCTGAAACCAAACTAAACACAGTATTCTCTGTATAATAGTTGCTATATTTGATCTGAAAGATTTATTAATAAAAGAAAAAAATTAATGTTGATAGAGTTTTTTAAAATCTTTATAAGAAGGAAAGGCAAGGGCTGGGCACAGGTGGCTCATGCCTATAAGCTTCAGCCTATGAAGTGGCCGGGGCTAGGGATCGCGGTTCCAGTCCTGCTCAGGGCAACGTAGTGAGACTTAGTTCCAAAAAAATAGCTGGGCGTGGTGGTGCGAGGCTGGGGATTGCTTGAGTCTGTGGTACCCCAGGCAACGAGAGCCTGCGGTTCCACGGGCAAAAATAGCAAGACCTAGTCTCAAAAAAATAGCCTAGTTTACAATCATCATCATCACCCCGGAAGAGGACATTGTACCAGAAAAGGAAGAGACTAATGGACCAAACACTGATCAAGGACATAAAGGGAGAGGAGAGTGGGAGTGACCAGAGTGGGATTGGGATGGAGTGGGGAGATTGGGGGGTATGGAGGGAGATTGGGGGGTATGAGTGGGCCATACATAAGGGGATCAACAACTAAACAAATATGACCGAGGTTGTAAGAAAATAATAATAAAATAATTTATAATTAAAAAAAATACAATCAGTGCTCACTTTGGCAGCAAATATACTAAAATTGGAATGATACAGAGATTAGCATGGCCCCGGCACAAGGATGACACGCAAATTCGTGAAGCGTTCCATATCTTTGGTACAAAGGGACACCTATGCTTGGATATTTATTGCAGCACTATTTATAATTACAAGGATCTGGAAACAATACAAATGCCCCAAGACAGAGGACTGGATGAAAAAGACACGGTATATATACACAGTGGAATATTAGGCATCAATTAAAAATGACAAATTTGATGATTTTTTGGTAACATGGATGTACCTAGAAGAAATCATATTGGCAGAAGGAAAAAGACAGAAACCAAATGGTTTCACTAATATATGGACAACCAAACGAGAGTACACAACTTGGGGGGGTGGGTACCAGCTGGAGTAGCCAGGAAGGGGAGGTGGTGGGTGACCCCCAGGGATTACAATGATGTGAACACACACACACACACACACACATAAATTATTTAAATTAAAAAAATAAATAAATATAATCATCATCAAAGTTTTGGCTTAATCTGGGTTCCACACCCATGAATCAAACAATTTCAAATAAAATAATCCTGTATAATAACTATGAAGAACTTTTAAAATAGTTTTTATGATCATTGTTTAGCTCATGAAAAACTCTGACACACATACCTGTATCTGAGGGACGTAAACAGTCTGTGTCACAAGTGAAAAAGGTCTGATGGTCCTGAGCTGACAGATTCATGTCATAGTAGGTAAGTGGCTCTTTGCCAGTCACCCATGTGTATCTTTATGAAAACACAAGAAGATATGGAAATTGAACAGGCAAGAGTATCTGTCTGCTATAACAGATACTATCTAAAATTCAAAAATATACTACTCTATGTTCCACTTTAATATATCTAAAGTCTTATTGTAAGTAAAACAAAAGAAATACATAAACTGTCTAGAGTATGATTATGAAACCTCAAAACCCAAAGGAGAAAGGCTAGATTATTAAACAATGTTTCAAAATTGGACTTCTGAGGAGGTGCAAACTCATTACCCTAAATCATATAAAATATTGTAAACCAATGCTATCTTGATAAAGGGAAAAAAAACCAAAAAGTTGGATTTGAAGGGCTCTAACAATTTGACTTAGAGATACATCTTATTATCAGATATACCTAAATAAATTCCCAGCAAGTTAGAATTAAGTATTAAAAAAAAAAATGAAGATTCAAGAGAAGATAGGTGGATATTTAGATGACAAAATAGTAAAAAGTTCTCAAAACTTAAAAGCAAAAGAATTTTTTTTTTACAGTTTTTACTAAGTTAGAAATTTAAACTAGAGCTGGGCACCGTGGCTCATGCCTGTAAGCTTCAGCCTATGAAGCAGCAGGGGCTAGGGATTGCAGTTCAAGTCCCGCCTGGGGCCCGTAGCAAGACCTAGTTCCAAAAAGAAGGTGGGCTTGGTGGTGCTCGCCTGTAATCCCAGCTACCTGGGAACCTGAGGCTGGGGATTGCTTGAGTCTGTGGTACCCTGGGCAACAAGAGCCTGTGGTTCCACAGGCAAAAACAGCAAGACCTAGTCTAAAAAAAAAAAAAAAAATTTAAACTATTAAAGCTTTACAAATTTAAATTGAAATAATAATTAATAGTAAGTTAACAAACTAATAAATACATTTTTAAATGTTCAACCTCATCAACAACTGATAATTAGCATGTTAAATTAACGAACTTTTTCTTTTCACCTACCAAATTGGCAAAGATAATTTGTCAAGGGTGATGTGGGGTGGATTCACATGTACTGCTGGTATAAATGTAAAATGACATTTACATTTCTTTTTCCCAACATCAACTAGGTAAAATCTATCAAGAGTATTAAAAATATCCACATTGAGTAAGGGTATGAGTATACAGAAATTCATTATCCATCCTCTCTACTTTTGTGACCTACTGGGATGTGAAGACTAGACTTTCAAGATAAGTTTGATTAACACATATTAAAGGAGTCTGCAAGAACCAAGTCCTCAGACTTCTCATTGTATTTAGTGAATCCTCAAATTTTGAAATTGAGCACTTATGTAAAGAAACATACTGAAATTTCTAATTTTTTCTTAATCTTGTGAATTCTTTGAAAAGGCTTTTCCGCATAATATTGCGACCAAGTAAATACCTATTATTTGATGTTGTAACTTGTAACAAATAACTTGTAACAAGTTAAGGCTTGTAACAAGGTTTCTCATGATTATATAAGTACAGTCAACACAGTGACAGTTAAATCTTGGGCTCATGATTTTCCCTTATTATGTATCAACATTTCCCACTAGAAGAGCTGTAATATGTGTACAAAACCAAACATTTTCATAATACATCTTAGTCAAACCCACTGTCATGATTATACTCAAAGTAAAATATAATACCTCCTATATTCTGCTCCTCTGAAAAGATTTAGAGGGTTTCTCCACACCTTGCATTCTGAAAAACAAAATGAAAAAGTTTAATCAAATTAAATCTGGGTTTACCATTTATTGCACACTCATGCTGTGCTAAGTCTGTTAGTCACAGTGTTAGTCACAAATGAGTATCTCTGTGCCATTTGTACCATGGCATGGAACATCCCTGCAGTCACACAGCATGTCATTCAATCCAGTCACTCCTGTCATCACAGCATTTGGCTCATGTTCATAATTCAATTTATTATGGACAGTGAGTTCAGGGTATTTAATGCTACTAAAGGTGAAGATTTCTAGTAGAACTAGAAACACAGATTTAGAATTCAAGCAAAGTTGGGGGGAGAAATTTAAGATTGGTTCTCCCAGTAGGTATTTGTAGGAGATAATATTATAGAACGAGATGCAGTTCCCTCAGGAGAGAAAGCTGAACCACAGGAGAATTTTGACTTACTTTTAAAGTTAAGCACCTCTTCTGTCACTTTGTTGGCCCTCCTTCTAAGAATAAGTGAATTCTTATCCGTCGCCACAATATCTTTACTATATTCCATAAAAGTATCTTTTATTTCTTATGCCATCAATTATTTACATGCCTGTGTCCTCAACCAAGGTGGACTGTTCCTAAGGCTACCTTCATTGTCACTATGAAATGGTCTGCTCATCCTTACAGGAGAGAATAAGATCATATAGTGCAACAAATAGATGCTGACCTTCTTGAGGCTAGAACTACGTCATGTTCATCTGACGATGTCTCATTCTTGGAAGCTCTGCAACTATTCTACGGCAGGGGAGAAAGGAGCAGGGTAAAAAAAACACTGGATGGGCTGACAACCTACCATGCCTGGCCAGACGATGCCTTATGCTTCAGGGCTCAGCCTGAATGGTCTTCTATCAGGGACTTTGCCTGACCATATGGAAAGACTGTCAGTGATTGCATTCAAGTACCATTTTCCTATTAAGTTAACAGAACTGTAGTGGTTAGGGCTACTGAATAAAATGAGACATAATGGCACGCTACAGCATTAACTCATCTGTATTACTACTGCATGATTATTACCAATACCAAATGAAAGGAACAAAATCCAAAAAAGGGCTGACTTTCAAAATGTTCCATTTCTAATTACGTATAACTAATATTTACTTAAAAGCCCATAATATTTACTTGGAAGTAAATACTGGTTATACAGATACATATAAAAGAATAGACTAATATTTAGAGTATGGCAAGGGAATATCTATACATGAATAACAGATTGTGTATAAAGAAAAAAATTATTTTTTCTTACTTTGTTCTCTTGGCAGAGATGGCAAGCTGTCTGTTATGTCCTTTATCAGTAATAAGGTCCCTTGATTATTGGATACACATACATACACTGAGAAAATGATTACCTAGCCTCCCTTAGAGCTAGTCGGGGCCATTTGACCAGTCAGGCAAAACAGCATGCAACAAGTGTCTTTGGGTGCCATAGGATAAAAGGGTGTTCTTTTCCTGACCTAGTCTTCCTCCTGATTGGAATGGGGATATGATGGCTGAAACCAGAGCAGCAGTCATGGATTATAAGGAAAACTGCTTCAACAGATGGCAGGTTCATAAAAAGGGAGTCTGGGGTCTCTGCTGATCATTGCTGTGCCAATCAGTCACGGATGACCCATG
Organism: Uropsilus gracilis; assembly: GCA_004024945.1. Lineage (NCBI taxonomy): Eukaryota > Metazoa > Chordata > Mammalia > Eulipotyphla > Talpidae > Uropsilus > Uropsilus gracilis. The sequence goes on from PVHY01006731.1 coordinate 22,523, forward strand.
TGGACAAGGAAGACAGAATGCTGTGAGTTTTCTTTCTCCCCAGCCAAGTTGAATCTTGATTATCCACTCTGAAACCCCATTAGAGAAGCAGTCACCTGACAAATTCTGTCTGCCGGTTTCACTTTCTCTGCTGCTGGAAGGAGAGCCTGGCTCTGAGACGCTGCTCTCTGCTCCTCCAATCAGCGGTCTCAAGTGGCTTACAGACACTTGCTCAATGAAAGACGTGCCATGCTTATGGAAGTACCACCATTCAAATATCTATGACAAACAGAAAACATCCTTCACTTAAAGACAGATGGCTCAGCAGACAGGAGCTCAAATCAAAACATTCTCTGTTCCTGTTTCATTCAGCATTTTAAATGTACTCTTCAAAAAAAAAAAAAAGTCAGAAACAAGATTTCCCTATAACATGTGCCAAACAAAAAGGGAAATTCTATTTTTACAGCTTGATGATAAAGTTTATACAAACTTGGGCAAAACTAGGAGCAATACATCTGTAAATAAAGCATCCAGGATCTTATTATAAAGTTCTTTTAACTCATGTGGCAGGTCATTTTATCTGCAGCATTATTACAAGAAAAGCAACCCTGGAACAATGAATATGGTGGACTAGAAATATAATGCCTACATTTGACTCCCAGTTCAGCCAACATAAGCTCTGTGGCTAAGCATTCTGCCTCTAACCTCCCAGAGTCCCAGGGTCCTATTTATTTCATATGGTTAACAAGAATTATAAGAAAGTGCATTTTGAACAATAAAGTACTACTCTGGTATCTGACGGTATTAAGCAGATTAAAACTCAGGTTGATTCCTATATCATATCATTTTAAAAACGATATCCAGCCTACGAAGCCGTGACCGGGTCAGGGATTGCGGTTCGAATCCCACCAGGGCCAGTAGCGAGACCTAGTTCCGAAAAAATATAGCTGGGCGTGGTGCCGCACGCCTGTAATCCCAGTTACCTGGGAAGCTGAGGCTAGGGATTGCTTGAGTCTGGTACCCCAGGCAATGTGAGCCTGCGGTTCCACAGGCAAAAATAGCGAGACCTAGTCTCAAACAAAACAAAACAAAAGAAAACAAAAACGATATCCACTTCTTTCTGTTTCCACAATATCCCTTATACCAAAAGCAGCTCTCTGTGCTAAATTAGCAGAATGCTTCATAGATACTCCAACCTTTTCAATTCACTTAGCCTTGAGTTTTAGCTTAAATAATACATCCTCAGGAAAAAAAGAATTCCAGTAAAAAGAAAACTGTTACATACACCCAATGGATCATCTATTTTCCTCTCAGAGTCTTCTCACTTCTAATAATGAAACACAGGCTTTGTCATTACTACTCAAGTTCCAAAGCACACAGTCCCTTAGGTAGAAATAATACAAGCCTCACAGCCAGCTTACTCGTTATTCAGCCTTCCCTTTTACTTCCCTATCCAAAAATGTAAACCTTCAATGCCCTTTTCTATTTTATTTTTCCCTTTAACATTAAGCACTGATGATAAGAGCATATTATCTGTTTTGTTTATTTGTCTTTTATTATCTATTTCTTTAATATATTGTAAGTTCCATTAAAACAGAGATTTTTTAATTGCTTTGTTCACTGCTGTTAGTCCATTGTCTAGTGATAATGTGCGACACCAAGTAGTCAACCAATAAAAGGTTGTCAAATAAATGAATCAATGTCCATGATCATCTTCTAGACCAAATTCCATGAGAAAAGAATCTTTTTGCCAAAAGTCCTCAGCATCTTTAGGAATGCCTAACAGGTAAAAGACAATAAATATTTGTTGAATGAATAGGGGACTTCAAATGTCCATATAATTAGTAATAGTTTTCTATGTCTTACTGTTAAAAGTTACTTAACTTCAATATCTTTTTCCTCTTAATTGTGAACTCTCAAATGAAAGATCATTCTACCCAACAGTGAATAAAATGTACCATTTTATTTAAAGAAGAAATGTACCCACAATACCTAAGACATTATGAGCTTTTTAAAAACAATTTTGCTAGGACTATCTCCCTGTCTCTCACTCACATAGTAGTTTTCAGATCTTTAGGAATGCTTTAGTAAGTGTTTTGCTTCAATAAATAATAAAACAACATGTTATAATGGTGCCAAAAATAAGCTATTTTCTACAACACTGCTGCCAAATTATTCTACTGATAAACTAAATACTGTTAACATTTTATGGGACAGTGCTAGAAAATCAAGGTACAGAATTTTCTCTCTCACTAATATTTTTCTGCTCAGTTTCTGGCTCCTTTTTCTTCTCACTCTTCTTGAGTTAACAAGCAGTTAATCATCACCAAATATGGTCATGGTTTGGCTTATACCATGTTTTACTAAGAGGTGTGATAAGACATCTTGAAAACAGAAGAAACCACACAGGCAGAAATTACTCATGCTACAGAAAGACAAAATTTATATTGGATCATAGTCAAGGGACAACAACGGTAAGGGCAACAAGTACTAACTGTTCTTTCCTATATGAAGTATAGGTGATTTTATGAATGAATATGATGTAAGAATCTTTTTCAATATTTATGTCAACTTCCAACATAATGAGAAATGACAATAATAATGCTGAATGATATTTACCCAGTATCAGGCAAATACCTTTTACATGCATTGTGTTATTTAACCCCCAAGACAATTGGATTTAGAGATGAAGACACATCTTCTAAGTTTAAATATCCAGCTCTGAACCACACTACTTATAAGTGGCAGAACTGGGATTCCTATTCAGCTCTGCCTGACTTTTGAGTTGTAACAGTGACACAAGACTGACTCCCTAGTATACCACAGTGTATGCGCATACAAAGTTGGTAAGTCCAGGTGTCAAAGAAATGACAAACCCAATAAACTTTGTTAATTAAAAATCCATCAGTATTACAAGGGTAACAGCACAGTTTAACCTTTAAGATGTTACTTGAATTTCCTAATTTTTGTAAATTTAAAATGCTAGTTAAAAAATGACAAATATTTTTAAACTATCTTAAACATTTCATATGTATATGTGTGTGAATAATATAGATAGATGTAAATGAGGGAACTGACTCAGAGAATTTATGTGACTTACTTGAAGCTATTAGCCAGTAAGTGACAGACTCATGATTCAAAACTACATCTTTTGGTTCTAATACTAATTCTCTTTCCACTATGTTACTTGATTAAAAATGTTTATTTTCTTAGATTTTATATGCTATTGAATAAAAGCAAAAATATGCTCAATTACAAGGAGGGTTTATAAATCAATAAAGTTTGAGGCTTTATTAACACATGGTTTTCATTCTAAATTCCTTGATATTAAGTCAAGCAAAAAAATCCCTTTCTTTTTTGACATTTTACTTCAACAAAATGGTCAATTATTACTTTCTAGTTTAAAAAATATTAATGATCTAATTTCTACTATAGTTGGAGAGCACCACCTAGAGATGAGAAAAAAGTACAGGAAAAAAAAATCACTGACAGTGCATACTGTAATACTTTCAAAGACTTTTATCCGCAGTAGTATTTTCCCAAAAGTTTGTACCAGGAAACACTACTTCCTAAGGCTGTTAATAGAAATTACATTCTAAAAATATTTCTTTAAATTAGAAATGCCAGCTTAGTTAAATAAGGCTGCAAAGATTGAATTAAAACTAAGCAGGTTTCTGTTGTGAGACTTCTCAGAACAGCCTACATTCATGAACACTTACTCTGTGTTAGCTACCTTGTTTTTATACACATTATATCATAGAGTTCTCATAATCCTATGAAAGCAGATAATATTATACTCAGTGTATGGATGGGAAATTGGGCTTAGAAAAGTTAATTAGCTTGCGGGAAGTGACTACTTAGCCAGGCTCCAAAACTCCAGAAAAGACGACTGGCAATCTATAGGCTAAATTCTAGACACAGAGGAATTTTTATTCTGCCCAGCTTTATCCAGATTTTCTTGAAATAATTTGAAAATCTGGTTCTACTGCTCTGCAAATCTACATGGCAAAACTTAACTTTAGTTACTTTTAGGAGTATACGCCATCTGGATAACCTAGTCCTCAAAGTAAATGAGTTTTATTCTCAAGTATGCCTATTTTTGTTAGCAACCTGGGCCCCGCAGGCCCTTGCAACCCACCTCTCAGCATATACCCTACGGTATACAGTAAGGACTTTTAAAGGCAAATGAATACTGCCAATCTCTAAAAACATGGAAAGGGGGTTGCTGCTTTATTTTTCAAGCCCTGAACACATTTTGAGCTTGTTTGCAGGTTCTAGCAGGGGAGCGTAGCAATTCCTATACCCTTGACCAGGGGGGAAGTGTCATCCTCTTTGACCCAGCCCACAGCTTCAGGAGGGACTCATGTAGAGTGCTGAGGGAGGAAGGGGACACCCACCTAGGCAGCCAGATCAGCTGAATCAATGGGGTGATAATGTCGAGTCCATATCACTCTCACATCCTGAACATATTTTGAGAATGATGAACTATACATATTTATAATTGCAAACAGACCAGTCTTTAAATATCAAAACATGAATGAAGGAAATGGAAACTACTTACAAATATTAGTCCTGATATCAAAGATGATGTCCCTGTAAGTGCCACATAGAATTTGGGAGTCAATGAATTTAAAAATACTGTCACTGCCAAAAAGGAAAAAAAAAAAATCAAAGTTTAAAAAAATGCAAATGCAAGTTACTTTGGTTATAAATATGTATGTGTCTTTATGAGTGGGGAGGAACATAAATCATATTACATCTAATATGACATTCATTAGAGAAAGTTGTAATTATAAAGCAATTTTAAATTCTCATTGTATCACCTTAAAAATTCCTACACACAAGAAAGGGTAGGATTCTACACGGTTAATTTATTAAATAAGCAAATAAAAATGAGATAACTTAGTTTGTTTTTAATGAAACTAAGAATTTGTAAGTCATAATTTAAACAAAAACTTCCAAATGTATGATGATAAGCTAAACAAGCACCCTATTACAAAGGAGGCTTAAAAACCAATCCCTATTCTGGTGAGATACAAACCAATGTTTCAAAGTAGCAAGAAGGAAACAGTGTATGTATTTGGTAAATCAGCTAGGAAGGCAAAACAGCTCTAAGAGCAAAGCAGGAAGCTGAGCGTTCCCTGCACCTTACTCACTAAAATCCTGGCCCAGACTTCATTTCAAATAATTGACTCATAAATATTCCGGACTTTAGAAACAGAAACCTTAATGAGCATCTTAGAAAAAAAATAATCGTCAACTATTCTCATTTCAATGATGTACCTAGTTGTAAAAACGTGTAGCAAAATAAATTCTAAACTCAATGAATAGCATTTCACTGAGTATGCAAAACACCCATAAGCCTCTCATTAATCTTTTACCGACATTAAATCAGCTCTTTCAAATAGTCTGCTGGAAGGTCAATTTATATAATTCGCTTTAGTGTGTTTTATCTGAATTCACATTGCACCAATGTTCTGAAAAGTCCAAAATACTTCAGAACACTGTCTCACGGTCTTCCGTGCTATCTCATGGAACTGGAAAAGAGGGCAGCTGTCTCCTCTCAATACGGAAAAATAAACCTCAGTACTGATAGTCATCAGTACAGCATAGCAGAAATATTTCCATCTGGTAATGAGGTTGCTACTCGTTGCTTGAGTTGAAACATTGTAGTGACAGAGGAGGCTAAAAAACCAATCCTTAGTTATTCTGGTGAGATACAAACCAATGTTTCAGAGTAGTAGGAAGGAAACAGTGTATGTATTTGGTAAATCAGCTAAGAACGCAAAATAGCTCTAAGAGGCCCTGACTCCCATTCACTGTCTTGGCTTCAGCTAAAGGCTATTTCCAGAATTCACCGGGATCATCATCTTTTGCATGTCTTTGTATCTTCACCCTCAGCTACAAATGGCGAAGTGAACTAAGAACCCACAGCTGTTCGGGGCGCCTTCTCTTTACTTCCTGCACGGTTCTATTTTATTACTAAAGATAAGGGACCAAACTCGCCA
>PVHY01006731.1:28609-72479 GCA_004024945.1 Uropsilus gracilis
ATAAATTCTGCATCCAAGCCCGAGAACGTTCTCATCCGTCCTCCCAACCTGAAGCTTACAGTATGTCAGGTGGCTTTCCCGCGGGTAAACCGGGACGGGAGAGGGAGAGGGCGGATCGTCAGAGCTCTGGGAGCAGCCGGTAACTTGCAGCTCAGCTGACAATCAGCTGCCGAGTTGCCGCCCCGGAGTAACAGAATCCACTGGGGCGCATGGCCGACGGATTCTCGGAAGCCCTCCAGTGACTACAAACGATGTCTACCCTTTGGCCCTCTATCCCGGGCGCCTCGCCTGGCCCCTCCGCCCCTCCCCAGGGAGATCTGGGCCTCACCCGCGGCCAAATTTTCACAAAGCCTCAGCGGGACCCTCAGAGCGTAAAGCAGCCCCAGCCCCGCCACGAACCACAGCGAGGCCCCAGTTCCCGCCAGCCCGGCCCGCAGCCGCTCCCTCCAGCCCAGTGGCGGGCTCAGGCCGGGAGCAGGTGCAGGAGATCCCGCAGTCGTCGCTGTTTCACCCAAGCCGTCACCGTCCGCCATCTTGCCGCTCCTGCAGGCGCCGGGAGCTGGGAGGGTAGAAGGGCAGGAAACCGGGAGTCGGGAATCTTGGGATAGTGGAGGACTTGAAGTTGGCCTTTTTGAAGGCTGAAGCCCGGGGGCCAAGAAGATTCGAACTGGGGCTGCCTCTTCCTTTGAAGGGCTAGAAAGGGTGGAAAACGGCTCCTATTGTGGAGGAACGGGACAGAGACCTAACCCTGGACAGAGGTGTTTTCGCTTCCCTACCAGAGAGCGTCGCCTTTCACCCCATTCCTGGGTTTGAAAAAGTCACCGATTGTGCCAGGGGCCGAGCAGCACTTAGTCCTTTGGACTCGGCTGCCACCGAGATCACTGGTACTGGGAAAACCCATAGAATAGCAACTCCTCTTTGGTCGGATGGCGGTCTGGCGCCAAGAACAATTGAAATACGCACCCAGCGTCCAGGAGGGAATGGGGAAATAAATGTAACTCAGAGAGATATTAGACTTAAACATCATTTAAAGCTAACCCAACTTCCTGAGGCGCGGGTGCCCACAGCTACCACCCCCGCCCGCAATTGACATGGCGCCCTCCCCGTCGGCGTTTCCGGGCGGCTCCTTCCGACGGCCCCCGCGGCGATTCCATCACTCAACTTCCTTCCCGGCCTGCCTTGCGCCGGGGCCGGGTTGGGCCAGAGCAGCCCAAGATGGCCGACTTCGAGGATCGGGTGTCGGATGAGGAGAAGGTAAGGGGTCCGCCTCTCTCTCCCACGGACTTTCTCTCGCTGCCGGGAAGAGGGGCCCGACCCGGCTGCCTTGGGGACCCCCGCGGTGTCCCCAGAAGGAGCGATCTTCTTGGCCCGTGCCAGCTTACGCTCTCCGCAGTCGGGACGCTTGCCTCTAGAGGGGCTTTCCTCTGCCTCACGGTGGCCCCAGTTCCTCAATTCTCAACTCTTTCCTTTTCCTCCCTGGCTTCAGGCACAGCCCAGTGGCTTTACTGCGAGAGAAGACTTTCCTCTCTTGAGTCGTGACTGGGAGCGCTTCTGACAGGGGGCGGTGATGGCGCGACTTAACAAGCAGTAATTCGGCTGATCTTAGCTGTTGGGGTCACCTCCCTCCCCCCTCCCATTTTCAGATATGACTGAGGCTAGTTTAGGGCGAGTCACTTCCTGGTCAGAGTGGCCTCTTAACTTCCCTTTTGCTCCTCCTTCCTCAGGAAGTGATTTTGCTGTCACTTCTCCACCGGGAGAGGTCCCGTGTGTGGTCCGATTTCCCACAGACCCACCTCTTTGCTCACGTACTATCGGCTGAATTATTTCGCATTGATCAGTGGGTGAGCTTCAGGACGTTGGCTCCAGGATGTAAACCCGTTTTCTCGCTAGGCACTCCCTTCGTTGGGTGCCTTTGAGTATGGCCCCGGCGGTGACTCCATCCCTTGCGTCCTCTCTCAACGATCGTTTTTGAAAAATAGTTGTTTCTAACAACCGATTTTTTTTTTTAAGCGCCACAGAGGTTTTGTATAAAACAGAAACCTCACGTTAACACAGTCAAGTCTGGACAAAGCATTTTACCTCCTTTGATGCGCCACTGTAGTGTCTGTGATTTGTCAGTGTGCACTTTGTATACTGATTTCATTAAAAGTATCTTAAATACAAGAGCATCCCACCTTTAGGTGGATTAACTTTTTTTTCTGACAGCACCACCTTTCTGACCAGTTTGTCGGGTTTTTCAGTAAAAACCATGGTTTTAGGGCCCGTTGAAAATTAGATAATTTGTTATAGGGTAAAAATTGTATATTTGTTTCTCACTGTGGCTGTTAACATTTTTATTTTTACGCTTGGAGACTAGGTCTCGCTATTTTTGCCCGTGGAACTGCAGGCTCACGCTCACGTTGCCCGGGGTACCACAGACTCAAGCAACCCCCAGCCTCAGCTTTCCCAGGTAGCTGGGATTACAGGAGCGCGCCACCACACCCAGCTTTTTTTGGGGGGGGGGGGGACTAAGTCTCTCTATGTGCCTCCTGCACGACTCGAGCCGCAATTCCTGGTCCTGGCCGCAGCTTCCTAGGCTGCCGCTTACAGACATGCACGACCATGCCCAGGCCTCATTGTGGCTGTTAAAAAATGTGCCTTCTTGAGCGCTGTCAGCTCACCTAAACGCTTCACTTTTGCGTGCTTGGGATGGTAAGAGATTGTTTCTTAGTGTTCTATTTAGAGTAATTGCAGATACCTACAAGGGCGTGCCATTTTGACGTGCTGAGAACACTCATAACCATTGAACAATACTTTTTGGTTTTCTATTAGAAGAATTGAACAGTTGGAAACTGTCATACATGTGCAAAATTGGAGGGTAAAGAGAGGCATTTAATATGTGAACTTATACTAACAAATACTTCATGAATCAAGTACAATTTATTTCCGTGAAAACCATGGGTTGAACAAAACATTTGTTCAGCTAACAGTTCACTTACTTTAAGCAAAAATAGAATAAAACGTCACGAATAATTTTTAAGACTTGGAATTTTACTATGTCCACACATTTCTACATTTACCAGTATTGTCAGGTGTTTGTCTTTGATACTAGCTTAGAATGCCTTGTTAATTAGAACTTGGAAACTATATGCATTTCAAAGTGTAGATTAAGATGTCCTTGGCCATTGACAATACTTAAAATAATAGTAATAGCAGATCTGTGGCCATTTCCCTCTTGCCTCCCAGCATACTTTTTGTTGCTTGATGTTAATGACAGCAAGCAAATCATAATTAGTAAGGTACAAATCTGCCCCAAAATGTGAATGAACTTTATATTCAGCAGTTTTTAGATTAACCACACTCTTTGCTAATGTGAATAATTAAGAATAGTAGCTAACATAGTGAAAAAGTCTTAAATAAATTGATGCAACTTGTAAGTAAATTTTGTTCAATTCTTATTCCTGGACAGACCAATCTGTATTTCTCTATTGTGAATCTGTAAGTAAAAAGGCTTGTAAAATTATATCAAATCTTCAGCTTCATTCCTATTTTATCCCAAACTCCCAGCTTGATCCCTTTTAATTGAATTCAAGAATTGAGAACATACTTTTTCCTATAGGAGTTGTTGATATGAATATATTAGCATTCATAAACAGTCCTTCAAAGTGATTCTTGGCCTTTCGCAAAGAAGGCATTTATAAACATTCTAAAAATCAAGGTATTTTCAACCTTTGTATTGATTCTTCCTTGAAGGAATTCTGTGTGTTTGTTTTTTCTTAACCTCAACTGCATGAGATTTGAGTTTTTTAATTTAAGATTAATTTATAACACGGTAGGTTTCAGGGGTCGGGGCTGCATTTTTACCACTGCTTTTTCTCTGTTAATTCTCTGAAAGCAGTAACCCAGAGTCAATTTGGTAACGATGCTCCCATTTCCTTGCAACTGCTTATAGACAGGAGAAAAACCAACTGTTCTCATAACTGCTGAAGTTTTCATGACGCTAGAAAGAGGAAGTTGGGTTGACTCTGCATTGTTACCTGAAATGGTCATGTTGCACTGCCTAAATAAAACAGGAAGTGTAATAATTTGAAGAAGTGCTTTTGGTCTGGTCCTAGAGTTCAGTTTCTGAGAATGAGCTCTACTTTTCTAGTTACTGACACTCTCCAGCCTTCTCTCTGGCTCGTTAAACAAAACCAAAACGACAAGATTACTGTAATTATGAAACTTATATGAGATGATCTGCTTGCTTAAGTGTTTTGAACTGTTAAACCCAGAATTGTAGGGGCTGGAAAAAAAGTACAGTTAACCTGTTTTTCTTTTCAGCCTAGCTAGTGGAATATTTATGTACTTCAGAAATATATGTCTGAGAAGAAACTAGTGGAATATTTATGTACTTCAGAAATATATATCTGAGAAGAAACTATGCTTTTAAGTTTAGACAGTGATATACTTAGGGTGCTTTTTGAGAAAAAGGTTTATTAAAATTATTTAGGAAAGATGGAAAGTATTCTAAGACTGTTAGAGCTCATGAAAAATACTTTTAAACTGATTTCCTTGGTTACATATTACCTCCTTAATTTACCTCCTTACTTTACTTATTGCCTCCTTAATTTACCTCCTTACTTTTGCAGGATGAAGTAAACTCAAACTTTTTTGCTGTGGGTAATCTCTAAGAAGTTCTCAGTAGTATAAATACTACCACTATTCTCTTCCTGTCTTCCCATTTAGCTTTGCTGAGTAGTGTTTATGTTACAAAATCCTTGAACAGAGCCTAAAGCTTAAGCATGTGCAAACTTAACATGCCTAGTCCTTGCTTAAGAGGCTAGGTTTATTATAACTTCTTAGAGACCTTTTAATTTTTTTAGGACCAGCCTTAATGCTCAGTAAAGCTCCCAGGTTTGTCAGCTTGAGAAGTCATACTTTTTTCAGTCCATCATTTTCTCCATGTGATCATGAAAGAAGAAACCAGAGTAGAGATATCCATATAGTAACTTGGCTATTAATGAAGTAATGAACGAGATGTAATGACTTAGTGGGGAAGGGCCAAAAGTCAGGAGCTTTGGTCTCTCCCTGCTGTCTTTTAGTTACCAGTGTGATTTTTGGAAAAAGAGCCTGAGTCTCAGTTTTCTTCTAAAATAGAGATGGAGGTAAGGTGACCGGATTGAACTGACCCAACAGAGTTTAATGAACTCTTTCAAACTCTAATAAAAAAATCTCTTTCAAAAATTGAAACATTAAAATGTTCAAGGAGCTTTTGTCATTGTCTATTTCTTTTCCCCACATTTGCCCCAATAACAAAACTGAATTCCTTAGTAACTGAAACTAGGTCTTTTATCTAGTTTAGCATAGCATCAGTTACGTAGTGTAGACACAGCCTTTTGGAATGAAATAGGGCAATCACAGCATCATTTATTCTCTTATTTCCCCCCAGCTCATGTTACCTCAGCCCCTACCTCAATTTCTGGTGATGGAAATCTCTGGATATTTACTGTCTTCAGAAATTTGTCCACAGTTTGGGTGCCAGAACATCTGATGCTCTGTTACGCCAACTGTGGAAATGTTCAACCCTCCACCTCTACCAGCCCAGTATTTTCCTAGGAAGTCCCTTAAAGCTACTCAGCCTTGAGCATGCTAGAATTACTTTGTGTGTATACTTTGAGTCTTGCAAACCCATAAAAAACGTTTCCTTCTGCTCTGAGTCCTCTGTAGAGTTCAGAAAAACTTTATTAGTCATCATTTGTTCTTTTCTCCCTAGTACACAACTTCTCACCTACCAAAAATAAGTTAAAATTCTGTTACAGGGAAGGAGTGAGGGGTACCTGGGACCCCAAGTCCTGCTTGCTCTAAATACATTCTGCCATCCACCTCGTCAAGACAAAATATATTCTAGTGTACAAGATACTTGATAGAACTTGAATACAATTAGCATGTGTTAAGAGAAAATATAGTTTAAAAGTTTCACCATGGAACACCCCAGATTACTCATTTGCTTGTGGGGAAATGCCTGACCAAACAGGGCTGGCCCAAAGTGGGGCCGCTGAGATCCAAAAGTTGGCCACAAGTCTAAGGCACCTTCTGGCAGGGACCCAGAGAAAAGGGTCAGAAGGGGCTGGGCAAGTCAGGAAGGAAAAGACCAAACCAAAAACTTAGTCAAGAAGAAGCCTGCCATCATCAGCCTCCTCCAGGCCTCTCCCCCACGTCTGTGTCTCCTTCCCTGTGCCCCAAGTCCCTGGTAACGAGAAGCCAGCATGGCTTCTTCACGTGTCTGCTCCACGTGCCTTTCTTTTCCAGTCCTTTCTCTTGCTTCCTCCTTCCTCTCTCCTGGCTGCTCAGCTCTGTCTTTATTGGGAGGGGAAGGGAACCTAGGATCTCCCATTTCTATGGCTATCACACCGTTAAATCCTCCCTTTCACCCACGCCTCCGCATACACCCCAGCATTTCTTTGGTGACAAAGATTTTGGGATGCAGCCTTACAAGACAGTCATTTTCAGGTCTCCAGTGTGTTAAAGGGAAACAACAGACACTAGGTATTGTCCATGCAAGTCTAGTGTGGCAAAGTTCGTTTCTGTGGAACAGCCCACCAGTCCAAGTCAAAATGAAAAAAAAAAAAAAAAAATCAAAGAAAAAATAGCAAGCAATATCAGAAAATCCCAGGAAGAAACTGGTGGGTTATTTGTTTGTTTTTTTGAGACTAGGTCTGCTATTTTTGCCTGTGGAGCCACAGGCTCACGTTACCCGTGGTACCACGACTCAAGCAATCTCCAGCCTCGGCTTCCCAGGTAGCTGGCATTACAGGCACGCACCACCATGCCCAGCTCTTTTTTGGGACTAGGTCTCGCTTTGTTGCCCCGGGTGGGACTCGAACCATGATCCCTAGACTCCACCGCAACTCCATAAGCTGTCGCTTACAAGAACACGCCACCATGCCCAGCAGAAACTGGTTTTATTTGTTTATAATCATTTTCTCTCCACCTTGATTCCAGTTCTGTCCAGAAGTAGTAGCAAAATACGTTTGCAAACTAAATCTGCTTCTAGTCCATTTTACCTATTTTTCCATAATGTCACAGGGCAGAATAGCCAAACAGCAATTTAGCTAGCCTTCTTGACATCCTCCATATGGGGTTAGAGTGAGCTCTCAACACTAGGCTTTTGCAGCAAGACAGCCAGTCTTACCAGACATCTCCCAGGGTTTCCACTTCTGGAGCTTTCCGACTTTCTGTGATTTTCCAGTTCTGCCAGTGAAGCAGGCTTCCCTGTGTTCATTGAAGGTTTCGGGACCCCTGCAAGCAAGGAGCAGGTTCTCCATGGCTCAACTTAGTAAAGCTTCTGGAAAATTTTCAGTCAAAACCACATAATGAAACATTTTCAATTCCATAGGGGAGAGACAAAATTTCCTATAGAAATTATGCAAAAAATAGACTCATTGCCTTGAGTAATAAAAATTACCATTTTCCCCCCATACTATGATGTCATCAGGGAGAAAAATGCAACATAACTTAGTTCTGCTGTTACAGATTCTTGTCAGCCAAGGAGGAAAGGGAGAAGCTTTATGAAGTGTCTCAGGAGTGCCACTGAGGAACCATAAAATTTCCTCTGATCAAATGCCAGACTACCAATTTTTCCTTAAATTACAATTTTGGGAGAAGTTTTGTCACATTAGAAAACATCAGCAGGAAGAGATCATTTGATTTCTGTGAAAGCTCTGCCTGAGCTCAGTAGTACAGTTTTGATTGTCAAACCTTAGTTTTCAGTTCAATCTCATAATGGATCTGAGTCTTCCCCCCCCCAAAAAAAAAGTTCTTTTCCAAACTTATAATCTTCCCAACATTTAAAGGGGATTATAGCTGGGCAGAGTGGCATGCGCCTATAATCCCAGCTTCCTGGGAGGCTGAGGCTCGGCATTGTTTGAGTCTGCGGGATCGGAACTACCCCAGGCAACATAGCAAGACCTAGCCTCAAAAAATAAAAAGGAATTATGTACCCAATATCAGTTCCCCAGATAGAAAAGTTATAGCCAATACAGCCTTAAAAGTGAGTGTTTCAAAACAACGCATTAAATTACAAATTAGTTCCTATTAACTGATGCCAGTTTGGAGCCAGTGGTGCTGGATTCAGAGAGCGGGATCCTCTGATTTCCTCTGAGAAAAGTTTTGTCAGCGTTCCCCTTTCAGCTGCATGTGGCGAGGGTTTCCCCTGCCAGCTCCCTGAGCGGCAACGCCATTTAATTATACCAAAGGGAAGGTTTATTATAAAAAGGGGCCGGGAGGGAGGAACGCTTGCACAGACACAAGTGGGGAGAAAGCTGCCCCTTGTTTAAAAAAGGGTGCATAGTCACGGGTGGGCGGTCTCGAGAGAAGTCCTGCCTCTTTGCCAAGGGAGAAGGTGGAAGAGAAACACCTGCACAGCCACCACCAATTGGGAAAGCTGCTGCTTCTTGCCAATGCAGAAGTTGCTGATAGTCTTCTCTTTGGAGGGCTTCGTTCTTTGTGGGACTGCTAACTTGTTCAAGTATTTCTAGGCTTGGTACCTAAAGATGTTTTCCATATTTGGTTTCACCAGGTAGATTTGGAAGGACTAGATTCTCTACAGTGACCCTCAATCGCCATAGCCTCACCTCCGGCTGTGTTAATCATTTCTATCCCTACCTCAAGCTTCTGACCTTGGATGAGCCCATTTCTGATCTTGTGGTGCCTCCTTCCCAGATGTTCTACTCTTAGCTTCCCTCATTAACCCTCCCCCCCCCAAAGAGAACCGATTATATTTCCAAGAGATACGCATACCACCTTCCACTACATTTCCTAGCTCAAAATATCTACAGGAGCCTTCTAGACCAATTGTATGACTTCTAGAGGCCAAGGCAATTGGGTGCAAAGGGGAAGGCATACAACATAGACATCATTTATCCCACATGGAGTAGGTTATACAACTGCAGTTTTACTCAGTATACTTAGGAGGAAAAAAATCTCAAAACTCCTGAAAATTATGGCATGTTGCTGGCAGAAATCACAGGTTCCAATTTTCGTCTTATTTACCTAAGACTGGAGACAGTAAGAAAAAGTTCAGTTAGAGCAATTACAAGAAAGTTACATGGCCTGATTATCACTTTAGGATTTTCAGTTTTTAAGCCTTTACAGTGGAAATCAATCCTGGTGTATTGATAGCAGCTGAAAGAGCAAAATCAAAACATCAACTGTTTACATCCAATTAGGAGTCATCTTGCTTCTTTTAGCATCCTGGAATAGAAACTGAAAGAGAAACAGCCTCAAAATACAAGACTAGAGGGGAACAACACAGGTTGCAAAACCTATACAGTCACCCCAAACATCAAATAGAGTGCTTTCCAAAGAAAACCGCCTCCGTAGGAAAGTTTTAGAATCTTGTTTCCCACCAACAGTCAAACAAATCTGAGAATTCAAATGGCAAATATGCCCCAAGCAACTGGTGTAACCAAAAAGTCCTAGTAGCAAATCCTTTTAAACTAGGATCTTGCAAAAACCCACCAAGCTCCAAGAATCCATTAAGGCTACCAGCAATCACCAGCCCTTGTTCAAACCTCTTCCACCCAGGCATAAATCTGCTAATTCAAAGCACCACTGAATCTTTTTGGCTTGGAAAAGGCTCAAAGGCAGAGATTAGGGAATAGTGACAATCAAAAGTCCCAAGTCACTTTAAAACCCCAAACTATCTAGAGAGTTGCTCTTAGGCCCACGAGCTAGCACCAATCACAGCTACACAAGTGTGAAGCAACTTCTTGCTATCTTTTTAGTGAAACTGCTCACTTAGTTCCAGGAAGCCTCAGGTGCCACTTGGAAGCAGGTTCCATCTTTGACTTAGCCATGTGGCTCAGTGCGAGGCCTCTTGGACTAACGCTGCTTTTGTCACACAGAACAATTTCCACAAAGTTAAACCTCAGAACTAATGGCCACAACTAAATTGCACAGTTTCCACAAGGTCTTGGCGAGTTTTTGTGGTCTGAGCATCAGAAGCAAATTTGCACTGACCTGAAACACACTTTAGAGGCAAAACGCATTTGCACAGTGCCACTGGGCAGTCACCTTTCCCCACAGGGCTGACAAACCCAAGGGTGGCTTGTCCTGCCACAGTCACCAGTCTCTCAGTAGAGACCCTGAAACATACCTGCTCTAAATGGGTCTGCCATCAAGACATGCTCTAGCGCACAAGATAGTCAAAAGATAGGCCTTTAACACAGTAGCGTGCAATAAAGAAAAATATAAATGTTTCCCATGAAACTCCCATCCTCTTGGGAAATGCCCAGCCAAGTAGGGTTGGCCCGAAGTGAGACCAGAAAGCTCGCAAGTCTGAGGCTTCTCATAGTGGGAATCCACAGGACAGGGGCAGAAGGGGCCAGGCAAGTCTGGAAGGAAAAGAGCCAAGTCCAAATACAAGGTAAAGCTTGCCCTTGTCAGCCTCCCCAGGGATCTCTCACCCATATCTCTGGCTTTGAAGTATCACCTTTCATGTAGCCCAAGTTCCTGATACAAGTCCAAGGCCATGAAGCAAGCCGGGCTTCACGTCTCTGCTCCATGTGCATTCTCCAAGCTCGCTCTCCTGCTCAGGTCTGCCCTTCACTGGGGTGACAATGAACCTGCACCTCTAATGCACCTGTGCACCTGTAACGGGCTTAAAGTCAAGACTGAAGCCGAAGGATTTACAGGTGCTGCCCCCAGAGTGGGGCGCAGGTGAGAAGACACCAGATGAGACCTGCCTGAGGGCAAGAATCCGTGTAGCAGTGGGGTGGAGGCTGATAAAGGATATAAAGAACTGCAGAGGAAGGACAGGCTCTGTGGGGGAGGGGTGATCATTTAGGGGTTCCCGCATTCCCCAGAGCTCAGCTCTCCTGGGGTGACACCCCTCCTCCCCTGCAATGGAGGTTTTTCTTCCTCTGCAGCTCCTGAAGTCCTTGGTCAGCCTCCACCCACACGGAGTCTTGCCGGCTAGGCAGGGCTCACCTGTGCCGCTCTCTAGGGGGCACCACCTGTCACATCTTTTGGCTGAACTATGGAGCGAGAGAGGAGGAGGAGGGGGAAGAAGGTAGGGGAGGCAAAGGGCCCAAAAGAGCAGGATTGTTGATAGGTGTTAGGGAAATGGGAAAACCCTGGGGTAAACAATAATATAGACATATAAATATACATATATGCAAAATTTTTTGAAAAAAAATTAAGTTAAAGGAATCAGCAATCAGAGATAGTTGACATTCTCTGTGGACATCTCTTCTATCCTATTCCTCATCATACATTCCCAGAAATAATTGGTACACTGATTTGATGTTTATCATTCCTGTGGTTTTTGAAACTTTTAAATCACACATATGAGTAAATAATATATTATTTGGCATGGTTTATAATTTTGTAATTAAGGCATTGTAATATGTATACCTATCTGTAACTTGTTTTCTTCCCACCAAAAAAAGACTTGTGCCTGTAAGCTTCAGCCTATGAAGTGGCCGGGGCTAGGGATCGCGGTTTGAGTCCCGCCTGGGGCCTGTAGCGAGACCTACTTCCAAAAAAATAGCTGGGCATGGTGGCGCACGCCTGTAATCCCAGCTACCTGGGAAGCTGAGGCTGGGGATTGCTTGAGTCTGTGGTACCCAGGGTAACGAGAGCCTGCGGTTCCACGGGCAAAAATACCAAGAACTAGTCTCAAAAATAAAAGGTCCCCTTTCTATGGAGATCACACCGCTGTAAGGATCCCTCCTGAAAATAACCCTGGTTAGGGGGCATTAGTTATGATATTCTAGGCAATTTCACTAATTACAGATTTATGAATAAGAAGATAATTTTAATCTACACATACTATTATTCCCCCTTCTCTTTACCAGCACTTCCTGTTAACCTCGTATTTCTGTTCATCCCACCATTATTGCTTTACTCACACTTGCTTAGAATACTGGCATCAGATATTTTCACTCTTAGCCTCTCATGTTTAATATTTTAGTCCTATAAATTGCTCCTCTCATTAACTTCTGTTCCTCATTTTCATTAGCTTAAAATGCAATATATTTTAGCTACAAAGGAACTGTAACCACGTTTAAAATGGCAGCGTAGTGCCCAGGCAGGCCTACCTGGCTTGGTTCTTCATTGGTTCTAGCAGATACAGACCAGGCAGGGCCAGAGTCGGCCTCCCAGTCCCCCAGACCCCCAAGAATCTTCATGCTCCCTCCTCCACTTTTCTGTACTCTCCCTCATGTTCCCTTGCCGCAGGGTGATGCCACCCATTTAGCCTTTCCTCCTACACCCAGGTGTGCCCACTCATGTGCGCACACCCACTGGACCCAGGCATGTGCAATCATGGGAACTGCTCAACACCACAGGTGCTGGTCATAGAAGTCAGTGGCGGGAAAAGCCTGATCAGCTCATTCAACCCAACAGCAGAAAAAGGCATGAGTAAAAAGTCCTCTCTTGTACTTATTTCCCAGCTGCCTTGTTTTCTGAGAGGCAGCCAAAACTGCCAGTATCTTTTCTATTCTAGGCGCATACTAACAAACAAATATACTTTTCACTTGACAAACTAACCTGTCTGCATTCCTTCTGCCATTGTCTTCCTCTAGCACCTTTTCCTATACTTGAGCTATTTTTATTTTTTAACAGCACTCTCTTTGCCTCTAGTCTCTCAACATTTTTGCTGGTTTACCGTAATTGTTCACACTACTAAAATCTGATCAGTGTAAAATTCACCTTGCTGTATCTGCATGTATGTATTGTTAGAGCCGACACTAGGCGAGGAGATGGAATATCTGGTTGAGTGGATCACATGGTGCAGCATAGGTCATAGTATAAGCAAGAAGATGGGGCAATAAATGCTAGACTACACCTAAGAAAAGTGGTGGGTTTATTGGAACATGAGAGAACTTTGCCTTGTGCATTCTTTGTTTAGCATTTAGGTAATGTTTTAGGTCTTATTTGATGAAAGATACTTCATGTGTCAACAGTGTACTGAGTAGGATACTTATATCATCCTATTTTACAGTTGAGTAAACTGAGGCACATTTAAAGTTTAGAAAAATGTATCACCAAGTGTCTGGAACTAGTTATAGTAGAACAGATATAATGTTGGTATCTGCTTCCAGAACTGTGCTCATAACCACTGTGATTCTTTGAGTAGATAGGTAGTTAAAATAGCAACATTACAACTGAAATAATGACACAGACCTAAATAGCCATTAAGCTTACAGGTGTGGGAACATGGATGCTTTTTTAGGTACTGAAACATTGCTGTTCCCTGGTGGTGACTGCAAAATAATTGATGCTAAATTAGCTTAGACTCTTTAGAGTTTATTCACACACCACCAAGAATTCTAGTACTTGAATGTGTTATAAACTCAAAGTGTTGGAAAATAAGGCGTTAGGAGCTTAAAGATCTGAAAGTCCTTAAGACAAGCTCCAAGGAACCATCTTAACCTTATGGTATGACTTTACGTTAGAACATTACTGCGTATAGTAGAATTGGTCTGTTTCTTTCAAAAGTTAGTTTCTGGATTCTGTTTAAGGCCAACTAAATCAGAATTTTGGGGATGCACTATTCAAGAATCTATTTTTTAAAAGTTTCCTAGTACTTCTTGTGCAATTTGAGAACCTCTAATCCAAATTCTAGTTGTCTTGATATTAAGCTCGGAAGCTTTATTATTCAGTATATTAGAACCAGGTGCCTCAGGGACAAACTCATATTAGCTACAACTGAGGAATCTAATGCATGAAAGTGGGATGGAAATACAGAAGATTAGATTCTTTTTTTCATATAGATTAAGCAATGGGAAATCAGCTTACAGTTTTTCAGTTTAAGCTTGGAACCAGGAAAATTAGCTATGTAGCCTAACATTTTAATCACCTTTTTCCTCTTTAATTATATATATGATTCCAACATCAAAACCAAGTCAGGTCATGGGTAAGATACTAGATTAACAGTAAGTATGCTTTCTTACTTTAGACCGATTTTACAGGGCTTAAGTAGCAAAAGTTTACATATTACCATTTCAACAATCTTTCCCTCTTAATTACACTGCATTCTTTAGTTACTCAAACAAAATCATCAGTGTCATCTTTGACTATATTCCTCACTGTTCTTGTAAATGTTACTCCTTATTTGTATTGCGACAAAAATATTTTTGTAATCACATAACTGCTTAGTCACTTCTCTTCACCTTCTGTGTGTCACTGATTTTTTTTAACCTCTATTAAGTTGTATCTTGTTAGTTTTGATCAGTTATAAAGCTAGATGACAAAGTTTTTAAAGTTATCATTTATTGTTTATCCCTCCCAATTTTGTGACAAATGCAGCTTTCACGAACTATGCTTTGACTCAATTCCTAATTAAAAAAAAAAAAATTCTGAAAACTAAACCAAATCCATGTGACAGTGCACTAAAGATCATCTCCAGAATTTTACTGAGATGCTTGCAGAGTTTAAATGTCTAGTTCCAGCTCCAGAACAGTGTTTATCCTCTGCATCTTTTCCTTTGAGTTAATAACAGTTTCTTCCCTGCTTACGTGATGACTACATTCCTCTTAGCCACTCATTTAGTATTTGACACTGGCGTTGAACTTCAAATTGGCCCACATCCCTTTAAAACCAGAAGATGTTTTGACTTGAGTATTTCTCCTCTTGATAATTCTCCGATGCGCTGGCATCATAATTCCAGCACCTGCACCTGATACACTAGCACTTGTTCCTCCATCTCTGACTTTCTGATGCTTTGTGTGTGTGTTTCCCACTTAGAAAATGGAAGCAGATTTTTGCTTTACTTCTGCTTTTCTATATGATCTCTGGTCAGTTAACTTAAGCTTGGAAGCAGAGATGAAGTGAATAGGCAGGGCCCCTGGTCAAATGGTATTTGCAAAATATAAAGGCTTCCTTGTTGCCTTTAACATTTTGATGAACTTATATCATTCTGTCCTTTAACTTCCTTGACCCAGTTCTTTGAATTTTCTTTTTTTTTTTTCTTTTTTTTTTTGAGACTAGGTCTTGCTATTTTTGCCCGTGGAACTGTGGGTTCTTGTTGCCTGGGGTACCACAGACTCAAGCAATCCCTAGCCTCAGCTTCCCAGGTAACTGGGATTACAAGCACGCGCCACCACACCCAACTATTTTTTTGGAACTAGGTTTCGCTACGGGACTCAAACCATGATCCCTAGCCCTGGCCACTTCATAGGCTGAAGCTTACAGGCACGAGCCACAGTGCCCGGCAGTTCTTTGAATTTTAATGTCACTCAGTTAGCTCTTATTTTTAATCTCCTTTCATCTCCTTTAAAAAAAAATTGCTGGTTGTGGTTGTTGGCATACAACTTTTCTGACTTAAAGAATGATTTATAAATCTTTATTTCACATTTATATTCCTTGTGTGATGTTTTGAACACACAAGATAAACCAGAAAAGGGCCAAGAAAGATCTTTCGTAATGCCACTACCTGTAGAAGTCTCAGTTAAATTCACTAGTTATCCATATATATAAATATATAAGCTTCTAATAAGATAAGAATACATTATTTTAGGCCAGGCATGGGCCTGTAAGTGGCAGCCTAGGAAGCTGTGGCCAGGGCCAGGGATGGGGTTTGAGTCCCGCCGAGGGCACATAGTGAGACCTAGTCTCCAAAAAATAGCTGGGTGTGGTGGCGCGTGCCTGTAATCCCAGCTACCTGGGAAGCTGAGGCTGGGGATTGATTGCTTGAGTCTATGGTACCCTGAGCAACGCGAGCCTGCGGTTCCATGGGCAAAAGTAGCGAGACCTAGTCTCAAAAAAAAAAAAAAAACATTATTTTGTGAGTGTTTTCACTCACCAGTATGTGATAAACGTCAACCTTGTGAATAGATAGATCACATCCCAAACATTTTGCTTTCAAGGTCCCTTTACACTCTTGAAAGTTGAATTTTCACGTAACGTGATTGCTATCTATTGTGTTAAATATTAAAATAGCGACTTTGTAAAGCACTGAAAATAATTATAAGAAATCTTACGTGTTAACATAAATTGTTTCTAAATAAAAAGAAATTTGTTCTCCAAAACAAAAATGAATTGGAGGGAAGAGTAACATTGTTTTACATTTTGCAAATCTTTTTTAATGCCTACATTCAATCTGTTGTACTATTTTTACATACTCAAATACTCTCGTTGGTATCTACTTATCTGATTCAGTCAAAAATTGCGTTTAGTCTCACTATTTTTCCCGGGGAACCGCAGGCTCACATTGCTGGGGGTACCACAGACTCAAGCGATCCCCAGATTCAGCTTCCCAGGTAGCTAGGATTACAGGCGCGCGTACCACTATGCCCAGCTAGTTTTTGAGACTAGGTTGCGCTGTTTTCCTGGGCAGGTCTTGAACCAGCAGTCAAGTGATTCGTAGTCTCGGCCTCACTCTGTAGGCTGCTATTAAAGGCTCATGCCACCATGCCTGGCCAAAAATTGCTTTTAAGATCACCCACCTACTCCTTTATGTGGAATAAAGGAAGGAGGCCCCTTCCTCAGTGGCCTTTGGTGCCTTTTAATACTTGTTGCTGTCTTATTCGCAGAATTTCAGCTCCTTGGGACAGTGAAAATGTCGTGTTTAGACTGTAATCTGTACATACTGCTGCCTCTCTTGGTGCTTGTAAATGTTTGCTGAATTGATGGACTATCCTTTTTTTTTTTTTTAAGGCATTATCCAATGACTGTTTTTTCCGTCAGATTGTATAACTTTTTAAAAAATTGGGCTTATCTTGAAATTTCAGTTTGTTGACTTTCACTATTTTACATTCCAAAATTATGTTACAAAAATTTGTATCCTTGTTGGAAAAGATGTTTTTTTGTTAGTACATGAATGTATTTTTGAACTATACCCCAAAATTTACTTCACTTATAGGAATTTCACAATGTGAGGATTATGACAGATGTAGCTTGACAGAAAGTAGGCTAGAGGCTAGCCAGTCAGTATGTTTGCCACAAGTAGACTAAACAAATAGGTTTGTGGATGCCCACTTTGAATAGGCACCCACATTTTCAAATGCACGTTGATACCAAATGATGAATACAGAAATATTACTAAGTATACATGACAAGATAAATACACAGTTGGAAGTCAGTGTAGTATAATTCTCTTAAGTTGAGTAGCATTTCTTGTTTCACATTTAGAACCTTTTTTATATTTTTAGTGTAAGGCCTTCATCAGTTTCCATCTCAGAAAAAAAATTATCTGTAATTACCCTGATTTGGGAGGATTCTCGCACTCTTTGTACATAAAAATATTCCAAGGTATTCGTGGGTGTGGATTTCCGATCCACACTAGCACATAGTCCACATAGAAGCTTTGTCTTCTAAATCTTAAAAAATCATGTGGAGTTTTTATAAATTAAAGATACTTTGTACATCTTCTAAAATAACTCTTTTAGGATTTGGGATTATAATGAGGAACTCATGGCCATGTAAGGGTTAGTCATATTTCCAGAATCACAAATCTAGTTAATGGACCAGCAGAGCCAGTGATTAGAATCCAGCCTCTCCGTTCTCCTTTGCTGTCAGCCAGCAGGCCTTTCTTGACTGAAAAGATGTCCAGCCATATAGCAGCTTTTCTTTTATTCAGCTCGTAGAATAAGAGCAGAATCTAGTAAGATATGTTCCAAATAAGAGCTGCTAAAATTATAATGTGTTTTTGTTTCTTTCTAGTACTTTTCTCAATCCAAGCTTTATTTTCAAAACTTTTTTTCTGCTTAAGAGTGACTTGTAGACCAGGCATGGTGGCGCATGCCTGTAAGCGGCAGCCTAGGAAGCCATGGGCAGGGCCAGGGATCGCAGTTAGAGTCCCACAGGGGGCACGCAGCGAGACCTAGTCCCCAAAAAATAGCTAGGCATTGGTGGTGCATGCCTGTAATCCCAGCAACCTGGGAAGCTGAGGCTGGGGATTGCTTGAGTCCATGGTACCCCGGGCAATGTGAGCCTGCATTTCCATGGACAAAAATGAAAAGACCTAGTCTCAAAAAAAAAAAGTGGTTTGATGTTAGCCAGGCGTGGTGGCGCACTTATAATCCAAGCTCTGGAAGGTAAGAGGCCAGGGATTGCTTGAGTTCGCAGGTTCGAGAATACCCCAGGCACCTATAGTCCCAGCTACATGGGAGGCTGAGACTGGGGATTACTTGAGTCCGCAAGTCCTAGTCTCAAAAAAAAAAAAAAAAAAAAGTGGTTCCACATATGCTAATTTGATTGACTCATTAAGAACTTAAATTGAACTCAACAGAAGGTGCCTGTCTGGAGAGTAGGTCTGAGTTTATTGTTAAAAATACCATGTCTCTCTTTGACCTGCTCAAATATACCATGTCTCTCTTTGACCTCTCTTCAAGCTCATTATCACATCATATGTTAGAGAATTTTCAGCATCTTTTCTTTCATAATTTGTTAGAATTATACTGTGACCCATTTTAGGTCAGTTCTATTATTATGACTGACATTATACATAGATATTACCAAATGATACTGCAAGTTGTTTTTTCTTTTCTATAGATTTGCACATTCTTGTTTTTCACCTTTTGCTGATAAGAGATAAGATTAATTCATCTGATAGGCTGAGCATGTTGTTGCTATTTGACTATTCTCTTTTTTTAATTTAATTTCATATCTCCCCCCACTCCCGTTGTCCCTCACCCCCCAGTTCTTGGCAATCTCTGTTCCTTTAAGACCAATTTTTATGTTTTAAAAAAATTTTCACTATCACAATCCCTTACATCCCTTTATCCCTTCTTAACCTCAGAAGCTTCAGTGTTTATTAATGTCTTCTGGTTTTGTATTTTATTTTGTACAGTCTTCTGCTATGTAAAATTGCAGTATTTGTCTTTGTCATTCTGAGTTGCTTTTCTGTACACAATTCCCTTAAATTTCCCCTATTTTGTTGAAAATGACTACATGTCATCAGTCCTTATGGTTGAACAGTATTCCTTCATGTGGAAATACCACAGCTTCTAGAGCTGTTCATCTATTGCTAGCCTAGCTATTCTAATAATGTTGCAATAAACATTGTAGAACACCTCGTGTTTTAATGTTCTTTGGATAGATGGTCAACAGTGGGTTGCTGGGGATATGTGAGCGCATGGTTTTTGCTCACTTTTTATACTATACCTTCTAAAATGTAAGACTTACTTTAGAAAGTAAGAAGTGCAGATGGACAAGGAATAAGTAACTCACAGTTTAAAAAGTGAGCATGCCATCATGCTCAGACATGGACAGAAAGAACATTTTTGCTAGTTCTCGAGAGAAACCAAGATGGTTCAAATACATGAAAAAAATAAGATCCAAGGAAGCCATAGTGCAAAATATATTGGAGAAAACAGCTGGGGAAGTAGGAGTCAACCTGGAGAAACGCAGCGTAAGAATTAAGAAGAATTAAGACTCAGACCATCCTTTAGAGTCAGACAGCTGGAAAGTGCCTCCTATGCCAACTGGGTTACTTGGCTCCTCCTTTCTCTCTATTTGGCTAAAATGCGGGCAGAAAGTGTTGTCTTCAGAACATGGCATTGAGAGTAAGTGTTGGTAGCCTGAGAGGCAGGGTGTTGCTGGAGGTAGCAGCTTTTAGGAGGCTTCACTTAGAATACAATCTGCTCACACACCTTCAGCAGTAACACAAGTTCTACTCTTACCCTCCCTTATAATCACTAGAGACTAAAAGTAAATAGAACCAACAAACTAAAAGAGAACCAAACGTGTGGAGAACCAATGCGTTGAAAGGGAAGCATCTAAGTCAAGGCATAGCACACCTAAAGTCTTAGGGAACAATTGATAGAATAAGATTTTTAAAAATAATTATAGTTAGTATCCTCCAGGAGACTCCCAAGCTTATTGCACATGCACAAATAAAGAATGTCAAATAGTAGTTGACAGGAGTCGTCTTCATCTTTTAAAATTAGTGACACTTTATATCTCCTAGATATTAGGAGCACTGTAGAATTTTGGTAGATAACTATCATGAAACTAAGGAAGTTTATTCTGTTCCTACCAAAAAACTAGTAGTTTTGTTGCTGTTTTATGAGATTTGAATGAATGTTAGGCAGTGAGAGGGTGGTTGGGCAGGGATGGATAAAAGTTGAATATTACCTTTTTCTCTGCATGTGCTAAATTGATGACAGGCTTTGTTTCTTTTATTTGTAAATCGCATTGATGTGTTAATATTGAACCATTCTTAAACTGGGATGAAGACTATAAACACAAATTGGGATAGTATAGGCCTGCTAATATTTTAAGTTTAAATGTTCACAAGTGAAATAGGACCCTAACTTTCTCTCTTTGCAACTATGGTATATTTGGACCAAATTGATTATTCCGCTCTTTAAAGAAAAACATCTAAATTAATCAAAGCAGCACATATATCCCTTATCAGGACAAATCTATTGATTAATAATAGCATTGGGATATTTTATTAAATGATAATTTAAACAATAAAAGTTTAAACAGGAGATTTTATTATGTTAAGGAACATGATGAAAAATTTATAACTTGTTAACTCCCTTTATATGTGACTCTTCATAACAATTCTGTAAATTTTGTTTCTCTTTAGGTACGTATAGCTGCTAAGTTCATCACTCACGCACCCCCAGGGGAATTTAATGAAGTGTTCAATGGTGAGTAAAGATTAGTATTTGGTTATTGTCAAACCCTCTTAATGCTTAATTACATATAAGTATGTATATGTAAGTTTGCTCTCTCTTCTAAACCTTACAGTATATATTCTCAGTAATAGCTAAAGAAATCAAGATCCAAAGGGGTTAACATAATTTATCCAATGTCACCCAGCTAGTAAGTGTCAGAGCAAGGCATTAAACCTACAGCTGAATCAAAAGCAAGCCCCAAACACATAAATTAGGATTCCTATCTTAGGTGAGAAAATGTTTAAAGTAGCTTAGTGATAATAAATGTAGAGATGATGTCAAATTGTTTTCATAGCTTTATATCTCACATTATTAAATCATAGTTTTTTCAGTGCTTTCACTCAGGAAGTGCCAAAGTATGGTACACTCTCTAGAGGCATTGGGGCTGAGCTGACTTTATCTGGAAAGCTTGATAATACAGAGACTTCAGCTCCATCATTCCCTCCACATTCTCAGTCATTAGGTCTGGGGTGGAATTGAATGATGTTTTCATGAAATTCTCCCAAGTGATTCTGAATTACAGTCAGTCTGGGAAACCACTATTCTAATCCATTTACAACCTTTTACAGCTTTCCATGCGATTCATCTTAAAATAAAATATAGATGGAGCATCTTGAACGTTGTGATGAAATCAATCCCTGTAATTCTATGTTAAATTAATAATTAATTCATCATAAAATTCCCCTTAAGTAAAATGATCTTTGTGCGTATTGGTTTACTTTAGCAAACGTTTATTTTGAAATTCTAGTTTTACATTTAGAAAATCGCCTACTTGAGAGGAGCTGTGTGATACTTGTCTGTACCTGGTCCAGAGTTCTGTATACATGCTAGAATGATCAGTAATCTCCTCTGGTAAAATTAATGGTACAGAGAAACAGTAACTAGGAGAACAATTAAACATTTACTATAAAGAGTAATTAACATAATGCAACCAAATCAAGGCATTCTTCTCTATAGATATGTTTGAATTTTTGCACACAAACAGCCAAGAGATGCAACTGCAGTCTTTCCCTGGTCTTTCTTCCACATTGACAAATGTAAATTTTTAACAACAGAGTATTTAGAATATTCTCCTTCAACTTGAGCTTTATCTAACGAATTTGCTCAGATAATTTCTCAAAATTAACAAAGTAACATAATTAAAAATCCTTTGTTTTATCTCTGGCAACTAAATGTACATCACAGGCATATCATGCGAATAGCTGATATCAGAACATTAAATTAAGAACCTGCAAACTACTAGTGACACAAGATCTAGTTTCTCTTGGCCTGTTGTAGTTGGCCTTCCTCAGTCTCTTTCTTTCGTGGCCTTTGGCTTCTAACTAGCTTTCTCTTTTAGACTTGATGCTCTGTAGTTTCTTAGTAACAAGGGCTCTCTTCTTCCAGAAATAAAGTGAATAGACTCCTGACACACAACTTTTTAAAAAGGTTGTAGGCAATACAGAGGGGGGATATGGAGGGAGGAGGAGGGATCAATTAATGCACAATTGTGACAAATCAATAAAATGAATTTTAAAAAATTAAAAAAAAAAAGATCATTCAGTAAAAAAAAAAAAAAAGGTTGTAGGCAGCCAAGTGTGATAGTGGGCTATCTGAGAGGCTAGGAATCACTTGAGTCCGTGGGTTTGAGACTACCCCAGACAACTTAGTGAAACCTCGTCTCTAAAACAAAAACCAAACAAAAAAATGGTTGTAGGCCATATTAAACTTTCCGGAGAAAAGTAGTTCAGTGATTTCCAGTCACTATCTAAATTCTACCTGACTTTCTTGGTCTGGTCTTGTAGAAAAGCCAGCAATTCTTAATGTAAACTATTCTTCAGACTTAAAATGAACTGTCCTAACTGTAACCTTTTATAAACCATGATTCCCTTTGCTATGAAATTCCTTGAGCATTTATGGTTGGATTATAGTACCATAATAATTGTACGTGCATTATTAACATCTGTATTTTTAGTATTCTAGAAATGCAATCTATCCGTAGACTTAACTTTGTAGAGCCTGACTTAAAATTCTAACCTAGAAATCTGTGAAAAGTTTCAAGTTTTCCTTCTACTAGACATTTTAACATCTTCTAACTTTTTTGTCTCCTCAGATGTCCGGCTACTGCTTAATAATGACAATCTCCTCAGGGAAGGGGCAGCACAGTAAGTTACTTTCTGGATTTCTAAGATCAGACTCTGTAAGCTGCGTTTAAAATAATTCAAAATAAAGCAGTTGATTTAGTTCTGGTTGTTTTTCCTCTTGGTGGAAACATGCTCCCCCTGAATGACCTAAAGTTTATTCTCTTTCTTTTACTTCTCTTTTCTTTCCACCTATACTTCTGGCCACCAAAACCATTTTCTGGTCATTCCTGGCAGTTCTTGAATAAGTAGAGTATTGTTCACCTTAGTAAAGAGTAGATTTTATCCTAAAAGAGGTAGGAAATTTCTAGTGTGTTTTGAGCAGAGGCTGGCTTGATAAGACTTAAATTTTAAAACAATCACTGGCTGATATTTGAGGGCCGTTACGACAATTCAAACAGTTTACAGATGTATAGTGGTGTTTTGGTGGTGGTAGTAGAAGCAGTGGGAAGGAGTCAGATTCAGAATATGTATTTGTGGTGGAACCTACGGGATTTACTTATGTGTTGGATGTGAAGTAAGAGGAAAAAGAATAGTGATCCTGTTATTTTTTGGTCTGAGCAACTGGTCCTTGAGATAGGACTAAATGTTAAATTTTGATGTTGGTGTTTGTAGTCTGTAGCCTTCTGTCATACTGTAGAATGGAATATTCCTTTACCCTCTACTTCATACGTTTTTTAAAAAGAAAAATGTCCACTTACCATAAACATTTAATTGCTATTCTTTTCTGATGAGCCAGTTTGTTTGGGAATCATTTTATTTCATGGATGTGGTATTATAAGGAAGTAATTCATTAAAAACACACTTCTGAAACAAGGAGATTGAGAATTAGCTTTAAACTTGTTGTTACTTTGGTTGTCTTGAAAAGTCTTAAGGTAAGTTTAATACCCTGCTTAGAATCAGTGGTCTTGCAGGTTTTTAGTAGGTTAAAATTGCACTGAAAAGGTGTTTTATTCTTCTCTTGGCAAGGGAAGCTGTGAAATAACCAATACTTTATGAGACTATAGATGTATAGATGTGTTGTGCTCTCTCTCTCTCTCTCTCTCTCTCTCTCTCTCTCTCTCTCTCTCCCCCCCCCTCCCTCCCCCCCGGTTATTTTTGCCCGCAGAACCGGAGTCTCTCGTTGCCTGGGGTACCACAGACTCAAGCGATCCCCATCCTCAGCTTCCCAGGTAGCTGGGATTACAAACACGCGCCACCACGCCCAGCTATTTTTTTGAAACTAGGTCTCGCTACAGGCCCCAGGCAGGACTGGAACCATGATCCCTAGCCCCGGCCGCTTCATAGGCTGAAGCTTACAGGCACAAACCACCGTGCCCGGCCCTGTGTTGTGCTTTCTTATACGGCAGTTTTCTTTCAGTCTTTGCCTTACCGTTTACTTTAGCTTTATCAGATGTACTAAAGGACCACTGAAAACGTGAGATTTCATAAATTAGCACTGAACATATGCAATAGTATTAGGCAAGTACTTTACATCCCTTTCCTGATAACTTCTGCTGTGCCATAGGGTCCACTTTGCAGCTTGACTCAGCTCTTATCTCACCTTTTCCTCTTGCCAAATACCTTCCAGTATTTTAAATTATAGTCTATTTCTGCTGCCGCAGAAAGCCTAGGGTAAAGAAGACATTTCCAATATAGTTAAGACTATTGGCAATTCAAAATAATCATCCTGCTTAAGAGTTAGGGATTGTCTCAATGGGAGCTCTGTTGAAACTGCAGGGTGGAGTGGAAAAGGTAATTTCAGAACTTAGGGCACTTCTGAAATCTTTCAGGTAGGTGGAGGACATAATAGCAGTTGTCTGGAGAGAAAGGGAAAAAGCACAGAGAGTGTTTTCTTTTTTTTTTTTTTGCTATTATATGAACTGTCTTTTGCGTTTGTTTATATATAATTCTTCTCTCTCTTTCCTTATATATTTTTTCTTTTAATTTTTCAAAAACAGTGCATTTGCCCAGTATAACATGGACCAGTTCACACCTGTGAAGATAGAAGGGTATGAAGATCAGGTAATCATTGTTCCTGTTGAATAAGCTGTGCCTGAATGGGAGTGGAAGTCCTCTATACTAATGTGAATGTCTGGAAAGATGATGCTGAATGAATTTGTTTTAGTTTTCATAGTTTTTGTGAATATTCTACATATTGTGAAATTCTTCCTTTCTCTGATAGTCGTAGTTTTTTTGATAGGAAAAGAGAGCTGCCTATAACAGTGAGGATAATTATGTTTTACACAGGACTTCTAGCTGTCTCTAACTCTGGTAAGAATAAGAAAAGAGACTATATTAAATGGGACAATAGATGGTCTATTCAAGTGTGTCTGCTTTACCATAGTTTATTAACATTCTATGACAAGGGTTTGTAAATTCATTTCTGTGGCCCTAAGTAAAAAATTTCTTTCAAAAATCAGAATGCCCGAGTCCACTAGTTCACAGACTTTATCTTAGGATAAGAAGTATTAAAATTTTTGTGAGGCAAGATTTATAATAGTGAAAAATTTGGAGTAGTCTCATTGTCCCAACATTAAACTAAATATCTATAGACAAAAATACTATGTAGTCATTGAGAACTTGATCTGGAAAGAAATTCCTGATATATTATACTCAAACATAAAGTAACATTTGCAGGATTACGTTAGGTTTTTTTTTTTTAAGTATATCTTAAACACAGTGTGTTAAAATCACATGTCTTAAATTCTGTGCAAAGTGCATCATCGTTTTATGTACCAATAAGAAAGAAAAGACATTGTTAATTAAACTGTAATGCAGCGCTAAGAAGCCATCAATTTTATGTATAAGATGCATCTTATTTTATGAGATATTAAACCATGGGCGGAATGTATGCATCTCAGGAAAATAAAGTATATAGAAGAGCACAGAAAAGGAACATGGGAAAACATACATCAAAATGTTAATTTTATGTGTTGGAATTAGAGCTACTAGAATTTATTTTCATTTTGTTTTGTTTATGCTTTTGCTTATCTTATTTCTCTTAATAAAAAATAATTATAAACATAAAAATACTGAAAGATAAATAATAGATACTGCTTGCAGCTGATATTATTTAATAATACAGAGGAATTATTGAAATAATGAGTTTATGTACTGATGAATGATACAAGAAATGGCTGATTTTATCAGCATTCTCATATGCCAGCAGTACCCAGTTTAAAAGTATAGTCAAATGGAGATCACATTCTTGTCTATAACAACAACAGAAGACATTCCCCTGTGCCCTAAATCATGGAAGATACATGTCTTATTAAGATCAATACTCTCACTGCATATAACAAAAAAACAACTACAGTGGGTTAACTAGAGATTTAATTCTTGTCACATAAGGAGACCAGAGGTGATTTTTAGGTTATTATGGCATGGCAGCTCCGTGATGTCATCAGAGAACTATCTGCTAGTCTGCCATCCTTGGATATGATTTTCATTATCCTGCTCTCAGGATAGTCCTTTCATTTCTGGGTACTGAATTTGTGTTCCAGGAAGGAAAAAGGTACAAAGATAATAGTCTGTTGACTATTCCAGAGGCAAATTCTACTGATAACTTACTGCCAGTAAACACATCCCTATATCTTTCTGGGAAGTTGCATGTTTAAAGTTGTACACGTTGCCTGACTGAAAACCTTTGAGGTTCTATTCCTAAGGATAAAGGAAAGAATGCATATTGAATAGGAAGCTAACAAGAGTCTGCACAGATCACATACATATACATTTTAATCCAAAGTAAATAGAAAATTAAATATTTAATTAAAAACTAAGGCAGAAGATTAACATACCACATTTCTGAAAAAGATAGAAATAATATGGGAAAGTTTGTTTTCATAAATAGATTTCATGCAGTTCCTATGAAATTGTAGTAAACCCATGTGGTATTATTCTGATGCAGAACAGCAGTGTAAAAGTTCTGATGTGTCAAGCAAAAAAACAATCATTGCAGAGCTTTTAAAGCAAGCATCATGAACAGAAGGGAAAAGGAAACATTTGATGAAAGTTCTGAGTTAATCTAACTTTGTTTTTTTTTTTTAATTTTTATTAATTGTATATATTTTTTCTGACCTCATTGCAGACTCCATAATTCTCCCATCACCATATCCCTCGCACTCTTCCCTCCCATCTTGCCCGCTCTCCCTCCTCCTCCCTTGCTGTTTGCTTCAGATCTGTTATCAGCTTGCTAATTTTGACTTTTTCTTGACCTTTTCTTTAGTTTCTCTATATTCCACATATAAGTGAGACCATCTAGTATTTATCTTTTTCTGGCTAATTTCAGCTAGCATAGTTCCTTCCAGCTCCCTCCATCTTGCCACAAATGGCATGAGTTTGTCTTTTTTATCACCGAGTAGTATTCCATTCTGTAAATACACCAAAACTTTTTGACCCATTCATCTGTTTTGGGGTATTTGAGTTGTTTCCATGTCTTGGCTATTTTAAGTAGTGCTGCAGTAAATATAGGAGAGCAGATTTCTATTTGCATAAGTGTTTTTGTGTCTTTTGGGTAGATCCCTAGGAGTGGGATCACTGGACCACATGGTAGCTCTATTTTCAGTAGTTTTAGGGCCCTACACACATCTTTCCATAGTGGTTGAACCAGTTTGCATTCCTACCAGCAGTGTGAGAGTGTCAGGGAAATGCAAATCAAAACCACGGTCAAAAAACTGGCAACAACAAATGCTGATGAGGACACAGAGAAGAGATTAATACAAGTTTGATTTCCAGTGCCAACTATATACCTAGATTAATTTCAAGTGGAGTTTAAAAGTTAACTTTTTAAAGGTTGTCATTTTTTAAAAACAAATTTTGCAGAAGACAGAATCATAACCAATTGAATCACAATTGAATAATGCAGGGATCTTAGAAAAAGTTTATGAAAGGAACTTCTGCACAATGAAAAAGTTTTAAAACAAGATTTAAGAAGAGAGAAAATATGTACCTCAAACAGAAGATAAAGAAGTTATTTATAATGGCAGAATTTATAACAACTTTTTTAATAGCACAAACTGTAAATAGCTCAAACATCTTTGATTCAGAAATAATTAAATGTAATATGATATAGCAACATTGTGCAATAATATTTTATTAAAAATAGAAGTAGCAGGTGAATTATAGATCATTCATTTTAAATGTTAAAAAAATGTCAGTTGAATTTCTGTTCACGGTATAAATTGGTGCAGTTCTTTATGATAGAGAACAATTTGTAAATTTCTGTCAAAACTGGATGCATCTACCCTTTGGTCAAATTGTCTTACTTGGCACAGGTATATAATTTATATGTAATGAAGCCGGGCACGGTGGCACGTCTGGGGATCGCAGTTCGAGTCCCACCCGGGCAACACAGCGAGACCTAGTCCCAAAAAAATAGCTGAGGCTAGGGATCGCTTGTGTCCGTGGTACCATGGGCAACGTGAGCCTGCGGTTCCACGAGCAAAAATAAAGGTCTCCAAAATGAAGGGTTTTTTTACATAATGCATATACAGGCAATTCATTGCGTTATCGTTCATAGTAGCAAAAGGTTGGAAATAACTCAGCTATCCAGTAGTGGAGCATTGGTTGAGTAAATCTTGTGTATCCATACGATAGAACAGAACACAGCTAATATAACACACAAGAAAGTTCTCTGAATACTAATATGAAGTGATTTATTTATTCATTTTTTTTTGAGACTAGGTCTCACTGTTTTTGCCCATGGAACCGCAGGCTCACATTGCCTGTGGTACCACGGACTCAAGCGATCCCCAGCCTCAGCTTCCCAGGTAGCTAGGATTACAGGTGTGCACCACCACGCCCAGCTATTTTTCTTGGGACTAGATCTCTCTGTTGCCCCGGGCGGAACTTGAACCGGGATCCCCAGACCCCACCGCGATTGTTTACAAGCATGCGCCACCATGCCTGGCTGAAGTGATCTTATAGAGATGTTAAGTTTAAAAAATGGAAAAGATGCAGTATATATGCTGATCCTATGTTTAAAAACTTTTATGCAAAAGAATTACAATACATCTTCATATTGGTTTGTATATGAAAAAGAAATGCTAAAAGGATATTCTAGTCTGGAGTTGGCAGATTTTTTTTTTTTTTAAAGGACCAGTAGTAAATGTTTTCAGCTTTGTGGGACTCCAAGTCTGTCATAATTACGTGGCTCTGATGTCATAATGGGAGAGCACTCCTAGGCAATAAAAAACAGACACACTGACTTGTGTTCAGTGGAACTTCATTTACAAAAGCAGTTGGCACTGCATGAGTTGCTGTGGCCCCTTGTGTCTTAATAGAAAAGTGCATGTTTATTAGGCATTTGGTGGATGGAGAAAAAAAGATTATTTTCACTTTTTAGTCAGGTGACCATATTACCTATTTCAAATGCTTAGTCTTCATGGAATGTGTGAAGTCCAGAATTAGAAGTTAATACAGCTGTGTTTGTATAAGGTATATACATGGGCAATCTATTAAACAGAAACCAAGAAGGCAAGGCTATGTTAGAATGTGAAATTGCTGCAGTTTAGACTTAACTTACCCATGACCATTTTTCTAAGACTAAAAATGAGGCCAGGTTGAAAATCACTATGAAAGGGAAATCTGACTAAATGAAAAGTTGACTGTTTTCCTCAGAAGTTTTACTTGTTTTGTAAAATGTGATAAAAGGACTTTTTACAGAGTAACCCACTTATAATTATTCTTTTGAAGGTCTTAATAACAGAACACGGTGACCTTGGAAATAGCAGATTTTTAGATCCAAGAAACAAAATTTCATTTAAGTTTGATCACTTACGGAAAGAAGCAAGTGACCCACAGTCAGAGGATGTAGACGGAGGTCTGAAGTCTTGGCGGGAATCCTGCGACAGTGCTCTAAGGGCCTACGTGAAGGACCATTATTCCAACGGCTTCTGTACTGTTAAGTATCTGCCTGCTTCATTCTCAGACTGTTTCATTTCTTCCAGTCACCTTACCATAGAGGGCTCTAGCCAGCCAAACTTCAGTTCTCACTTATAGCCTCCTCTGGATTGCATTCCCAAAATTATTCTTGAAAGGAATATAAATGAGAAGTTTAATACAGGAAATTCCTTTTTTCCACTTGCAATGCATAAAAAAATTTTAAATGTGTATCCTAATATTTGTCTTATATACCTATTAGAAATTTCATTACACCCATCAGAAACCAATAAAGTTTGTTAGAAAATTTCTATTTATAGCATAGGTATACTTACTGAAAGCTACTTCTGTATAGTTCAGATGCTTTCATTGAATAGTCAAAACTAAACAGAATATCAGAATTTTTTAATCAAAGGGAACTTAACTGTCTTTTACTACCTTTGGCTCTAAAAAAATGATAAATTTGCCTCTATCATGGTTTCTCCTTTGTAAAATTGTAGCATATTAAGAAAAATGTCAGAATATTTTAAACATGTCATTGGGATATATTAAATGGCAGTATAGAGTATTGGTTAACAGCACTTACTTTGAAGCCATACTGACTGGTTTGCATCCTACTTGCCACTTAAAGAGTTGTGTGACTTTGAGCAAATTAGTATTTTTTTATTAAATAATTTATGTGTGTATATATATATATATTTCACATCTTTATAATCCCTAGGGTTCACCCCCCACCTTCCCTTCCTAACCGTTCCCTCCCTCTCCCGCATCCCCTCCAGTTATGTACTTCAGTTTGGTTGTTAGCTTGTTTTGAGGAGCAAATTATTAAACATCTCTGTGCTTCGATTTTTATTTGTAAAGTGGACATTATAGTTCTGACCTCATAGGATTGATTTGAGAATGGAATGAATTAATAATGTATATAAAGTATGTGGCTGGTGCCCAACTTACAGTAAGCTCTGCATACCTTATTGGAGATTGCTCTTACTGTTTTTGTTTTTTGTTTTTTTGAAGAATGAAAAAAGTTCCTGTTGACTGTGTACAGAATTCCATTTTGGAGCCCAGTATTTCAAAGGGAGACTTGACATACTCTTTTTTTAGAAACTGTTTGCTCCTAAATATATTTTTGACTTACCATGTGTTACCTATCCCAGTGCTCTCACCACTCATTCTCATTTTGGAGAGCTTCCACACTGAGTAATCCATTATACACCCCTCCCTACCCCCCACCCCCGGGCATCCTTTTCTCGTGTCACTAAGCTGACAAATGAGCCACAGAAAGCCAGGGAATGTTTCTAACAGTGTCTACTATACCCAGCTATCTTATTAGTAGTTCTTAATTTCATCTCGACATTCACTATGGCATTTTCTACATGATGTCTTCTAAACCTTTCTTACTGTAATTCAACAGACACCTAATCCCCACATTTTAATAGGATCAATACTTTGTCTTTATTCCACACTCGGAACTTTTCTCTTTCATTATACCTGAATTTGATGAAGAAAGATGGTTATTCTTTATTTCATACTATCCTGTTTAAGATTTTGACTTTGTTTTAGAAATATAGTTATTTCTCCTGTCCTTAAAGGGGGGGAGGAGTGACTTTCTGTCAGTGATTTCTAGCAGTTGCTTCTCTGCTATTTCTTTCTGCCCATCCTTCTTCTTCTCCTGTGCCACGGAGCCAGCGGGGTCAAGCACCAAAGGTTAATGATGTGAGTGATACTTCAAAAGTGAAGAAAGGAGATGAAAGTAAAGTGGGGGAGGCCAGAGAGATAGTCTCTGATATGCTTTGCTCCCAGCTACACACTACAGATTTTTACTAAGAAGCTTATTAATACATAGTGTGTTAGAAATTTATCATTTCGTAGTGGTCTAGTTACATTAAGGCCTGCTCGTTAGTTTCAAGGACAAACAGCTGCTACTGGTGAGTTGTGAGAAAGAACAATCTTTTAGCTCCTGGGATAGTTTCTCATAATAGCCAATTTTGGAAACAGTCATTATCAGGAGAGTGCAAGGCTGTCTGGGACCAAGCGCTGTTTCTGTGAGCATGTGGGCAGCTGCATTCAGCTGCCACCAACCCAGTCTCACCAGCCTTCCAGAAGGACAGGTGCCTCCCCAGGCATCCACCTAACCATTCGATTCCCAGCATCCTCTACCTGTTTCTTGACTTTGCTCATCTCAGCTATATAGCCAAAACAAGGAACATTCTTTTCCTATAGTTCAGGTTCCCCACTATGTGTCTACTTCTTAGCCTTTTGAATCTGGCTTCACGCTGCATTCTACAGAAACTGCCCTTGGAGGTTACTCGTAGTTCCAGAATTATCTGATGAGGTGTTCTTTTCCTGGTCCTTGACTTCTGTGTGGCATTTCATACTAAAGCCAGCCAACTCCTAGGTACTATCTTTTGCTTCATTGCTGTATTAGCATTCTCTATTGTTCTTTCTTTGCTTCTTCCCTCCTGCCTTTGTAAATGTAGGCCTTCCCCATATCTTTATTTTTCTCTCTTCAAAACTCATATTTATTGTAGGGAAAGTAATACAGAATTAGATATCAGAAAAGCAATGGATTCTACTTTCACCACTTTCTGAATGATTCTGGGTAGGACATTCCATACGTGAATGCTCACGTGTATCAGCAGTTAGCAGACCACAGGAAAATAATGTAGCACATTTTGTAAATCTGGTTATATTATTTTGTCTGTTCCCTACAGAGGAAAGCCTACAGGTGTCTCTCTGTTCCCTACAGAGGAAAGCCTAAGCTTCTTAGCTCAGATCCACTGCAACATTACCTTTGTCTCCTACGAAGTGTGTACTTCTTACCTGACAGAACGAATGGCCATTCACTGAAAGAGCCCTCAGTTCCCTGCCTCAGTTGTTTACTCTTCTCATTCTCTGTTCATCAGAATCTCAGCTTGATCTTATAAGGCCAGCCTAAGTGATCCTTTCCTTGTACCTTAAGTCAGGAACAGTATTTCCCTTCGTACTCACTGTACAGCTGTCTCCCTAGAACCGAACACGGCTCTGCTTTGGGATCTATTGCATGAACTCTTAGTTGTAACTCATCCTGGCTGAGTCTCCCTCAAAAATTTAGCACACTGCTTATCGTTTAGATTAAAAAAGTTTTCAGTCTAACCTGTTTTATGTTTTTAAACAATAGGTTTATGCTAAAACTATAGATGGACAACAGACCATTATTGCATGTATTGAAAGCCACCAGTTTCAGCCTAAAAACTTCTGGTAAGACACTAGATGTTCTCCTATACTTAGATCTGATTTATTTTGGGCAAAAACAAACCAACAGTTGAGACTTGTTTTTTAATCTAAGTATCTTGGGATAAATGATTTACTTAGAGACTGAAATTTCCCATCTGTAAAATGAGGGATTTAAACATGAATCCTCCCAATTCTAAGATTGTATAAGCTATCTATTTTCTTAAGTATTCTTTTATGGAGTGAGAATACGTGATTAATAAAGTGCTCAGGTGGGGCCGGGCACGGTGGCTCGTGCCTGTAAGCTTCAGCCTATTAAGCAGCCAGAGCTAGGGATCGCGGTTCGAGTCCTGCCTGGGGCCCATAGCGAGACCTAGTTCCAAAAAAAATAGCTGAGCGTGGTGACGTGCGCCTGTAATCCCAGCTACCTGGGAAGCTGAGGCTGGGGATTGCTTGAGTCCGTGGTACCCCAGGCAACGAGAGCCTGCGGTTCCAAGGGCAAAAATAACGCGACCTAGTCTCAAAAAATGAATAAATAAATAAAATAAAGTGCTCAGGTGGAAGTCTGAGTTTCACTTGAATTAGGATTTGCTTTGAGTGAATTGCCTAACTCAGTGGCCCATCTACCTGTTTGTGGAAGAGCCTCTCCTGAACCAAGTAGACATGATCTTCTATTCCAAGAGAAAAGTAACAGTGAAAGTCGAACTTAGAAAAGGCTTAATGACTACGCCACTGGGAGACAAACTTACCCTTGAGAGAGCCTTGCATTTCTCAAGCTAAAAATTACTTGGTTCTCTTTCCCCCTTTCCCCAGCTCTTCTGCCTCTGTGGCAAATTGCTTCCGCTATGGCTGAGTGCTTGCAAATTCCGCATTATTGTGTGTTTGTTCTAACAGGAACGGTCGCTGGAGATCAGAGTGGAAGTTCACCGTAACACCACCGACTACTCAAGTGGTCGGAGTCCTTAAGATTCAGGTGAGATGCCAACCTGTTCACAGGCCATCTTCAAAGTCACATCTTTGGTGTTTGTCCTTAGACAAAGGGGGCAGCTGTGTGTAGATGCAAAGGGAGATGGCACTGAGCAGAAATTGAAGCTCCATCCTGGGGAAGTCCTTAAAATGAGCTATGTTTCGGGTGAGGATAAGGATAGCTCATGTGAGGTGTACTACTTACTTGTGCTTTGCTTTTTTTTTTTTTCAATTGTTATTTTTATTATTTTCTCACAACCTCGGTCACATTTGTGTAATGATCGTTCCTCTTATGTATGTCTCTTCCTCCTTCCCCCACACCGCTCCTCCGGTCACTCTGACTCCCCTCTTTCTGCAGTGAAGTTGTTGGTCAGTTGATTGATGTTTGGCCCACTGGTCTCTTCCTTATCTGGTAAATACCCTTTCTCTAGGTGAGGACCTGAGCTCCTGGGACTTGTTAGTCCATGCTGCTTAAATTTCTAAGAGGAACTTTGAGGCAGGCAGCCAGTCCAAGCTCGTTTGGGACCTCTTGTAGGGCAGGTGTGCAGCATTCATGTTGGCTGTCTCCTCACTTCTGGTTTCTGTCCTGTGGTGCTGCTTCCAAGCCTTATAGTTCTCGCCTCTGGCGTTGGGATCCCAACTCTCAGCCATTGGCATTGGGGGAGAGGGGTTCCATGGTGGGGATAGACTTCAGCAGGTCTATCCAGCTCCTCTTCACTCTTGTGGCTTTCAGTTCTGTCATGGGGCCAGTTACTCCTTGTGGCTTTCCTCCCCAAACGGAAGACAAGGGTGCTTTGCTCACCTTGGTGGCATCTCTGGATCAGGAGTTTGGTTCTTTAACCTGCAGAATATTGTAGGAAAAGCTCTTTGTGAGGTCATTTCTGTGACTACTCTCATCTCACAGTCTTGTTTCGTGGTTCTGATCATGCTTAGTTTGGGTTCAACTGAAGTGATGATCATGCCCAGCGTCTTTGTTCTCCTGCGTGCCGGTCAGTGGATTATTGGTTTCCTCATTCCTAGTGGGGGGACACTTCCCCCTACCCCCAGGCTTTGGGCCACCTGCCTGGGCAACAGCAGGGGCACCGTGGGAGCCTCTCCCAGGCGCAGACCTGTTGGCAGGGCTGTCCTTTGCTTTTAAAGTCAGCTAAGTTCTTTCCAGGAATTATCAGACAGCAGTTTTATGAAAGAAGAAAATAAATAATTTTAAGAAGTGATTCAGCCGGGTACCGTGGCTCATGTCTGTAAGCTTCAGCCTATGATGTGGCTGGGGCTAGGGATCATGGTTCGAGTCCTGCCTGGGGCACATAGTGAGACCTAGTTCCAAAAATATATAGCTGGGAGTGGTGGCGCGCACCTGTAATCCCAGCTACCTGGGAAGCTGAGGCTGGGGATTGCTTGAGTTTGTGGTACCCCAGGCAATGTGAGCCTGCGGTTTCACGGGCAAAAATAGCAAGACCTAGTCTCAAAAAAAAAAAAAAAAAAAAAAAGAAGTGATCATGATTCAGCTACTGTCACTTGCTTAGGGTCTGTCACGTATGTTATCTCATTGAAGTATATGCACAGACATATAAAACTTAACTCTTTAGCTTTTAAGAAAAACACATGAATGGGCTTGTTTTTTACAATAATGATGGTTTTTACTTTTTACAGTAAAACCAGAAGAACTAGAGGGAATGACCAGGTGTCATTATATTATGTAGGATAAGTAACCAGGCAGAGTAGATTTCTGATTCTAATGACAGGACAAACATGTGAACAAAGAGAGCCGGGCATGGTGGCTCATGCCTGTAAGCTTCAGCCTATGAAGCAGCTGGGGCCAGGGATCGCGGTTCAAGTCCCGCTCAGGGCAATACAGTGAGCCCTAATCCCAAAAAAATAGCTGGGTGTGGTGGCATGCGCCTGTAATCCCAGCTACCTGGGAAGCTGAGGCTGAGGATTGCTTGAGTCCGTAGTACCCCGGGCAACGTGAGCCTGCAGTTCCATGGGCAAAAATAGCAAGACCTAGTCAAAAAAAAAAAAAAAAAAGACATGTGAACAAAGAGCAGGTAACTCAGCTACTGTCTCTGAGGTTTTCAGATATCCTAGCAGAGATGAATTCAGTATGATTTCATTGCTAAGCGCAACTAACCTTACCGTTAGATAAAAGTCACTGATCATTGAGATCAGTACCTACTTATACTTCTATGCTAATATGTTGTCTTGCTTTCATAGTAATTAGCAAGCACTGCCCTTTTTAATGGTCACTGAATGAAAGCATATGTCATCTGCACCCACTATAGCTTCTTGCTACAAGAAGCTACAGCTCTCTCCCTACTACTCATGGGAACATGCCTGACTCTGGTGGAGCAAGCTGAGTATGTTCCTGGCTCCAGGAGTGCCACTAAGGAGTAACAGTAAATATGCCCGCTCCCTCACTCCTCCAGTGGGACCGCTCCACCTCATGTTGCAATAGTCTTCCAGAGTCCAGCTCCCGTAGCTGCCCCTGCTCATGAATAGGCTTGTCACACTTCCTTCTCCCTTGTCTTCCTTCCTCAGTCCTTTGCTAGGGCTTCCCAAGAATTCCTGCCAGATAAACCACTACTCTCAAATCTCTATCTTGGGGTCACTTTTGGGGGCAACCAACCTAAGACAGCGTATTGTTTTTTTGTGGTTAACCATCCCTGTGAGCGGTCTAATGCTCTAGACCTAACTTGGTGCTGGCACTCACTGGTCACCTTACTATGAATTTACTACTTATTAGGCCCTAGAAGGCGTTTCATACAGTGCAAAGGAATGGTTTACAACGTGCTGAACAAGGAGAGGGAGAAGTGGCTTAGGGATAATCAGATTAGACTGGTTCTTATGGAACACATGGGGGCAGGGGGCACATTCATTACTTGCTGTTACCACTTTGGGAATATAGAAGAACTACGCAAATGTCTTCAGTGTTCTGAAGTCAGATAAGATCGTGAATGAAGTCTTCTTCATTCACAGCTTGGGTCCTGGCCATTATTGTGGCTCCTTAACAGAGATACAGTACAAGTAGTAAGTAAAACATTTCGCATGTATGTAAAAGTATTGAGCAAAATGTTTACCATGTTTTGGGCGCGCAATATGTTATAGATCATAATGATAACGGTGCAGGTGATTGTTCTTCCTCCTCTTCTGCTTTATCTCTAAAAACAGTCCCCGTTTGTTGACTGTCCCTTGGTAGCATGAACTAAAGAACAAAGATATCACCTAAAGTTGCAGCATTGTGCCCTAAGTTTAACTTCTTCTTGTTTTCTTCATAACACTCAAGTGTGCTCATTCTAAACTATTTCCTTTCCCTGTGTCCCCA
This sequence comes from Uropsilus gracilis, assembly GCA_004024945.1. Taxonomy (NCBI): domain Eukaryota; kingdom Metazoa; phylum Chordata; class Mammalia; order Eulipotyphla; family Talpidae; genus Uropsilus; species Uropsilus gracilis. The sequence continues at coordinate 65,680 of PVHY01006731.1, forward strand.
TCACTTATAAAAGAATAAAGTCTGAACTTTCCACATGGTTTATGAAGTGGTCTGTTCTTCAGTCCATCTCCAGCTTACTTGGCAGCAGTGTTTCCTGTGTGCACACTTTTACCTGCCGTGAGTTGTGTGCTTCCCTAAAAACCACTTGTACTTTTTCATCCCCTTGCTAGCTACTTTTCTCCTCCTTGCCCACTTGGCATCAACTCGTCACCAAGACTCTAGTTTAGATGCCTTCTGGTGCTGTGGTATGTAGCCACTGTGTAGCCATGTTAATGCTGCTAACCCTGTTTTCTAAGTTGCCCACTTTCCGAGCCTGCCTTCTATGGCATTGGTCAGTTGGCTTCTTGTGTGCCTCTCCTTGCTGATTGTTTCAGCATTCGTAGTATCCTTCTTTACCTCACAATCTTTAGAATGGCTTTTGTTTGACATATTTTGTGGTGTCATTTGCCAATAGAATATTTGTTTCTCAGGTCTGTCTTTGCCTCTCAATTAAGCCTTTTCTTACGTATATTGATGACAGTGTATATGAAGAGATGTGTGAAGGACTAGGACCCAGTAAAATGCCTTGGTTTCTACACAGGAAAAACTAGTGTTCAGTACTTTTATTTTAATACTGGAAGAGCGGAATCTTATTTAAACTATATCCCCAGTGACTGGCATAGTGCCTGAAATATAAAAAAACACCTAGTAAATCTTGGACTTAATAATCAGTTTTCCCTGGTAGGGGACGAGGAGTCTTAGATGTAAGTATTCTGTGATGCACTCGTTCAGAATTGGTAAGGCGTGGGGATGACCTCGGACGACATGGTTTCTGTGTCAGCGCCACATAAACTCACTCAAGCATTGTCTCACACAGGTTCACTATTACGAAGATGGCAACGTCCAGTTGGTTAGTCATAAAGACGTACAGGATTCCATAACTGTGTCGGTGAGTGGCTTGTATCTTGTTTTTCTTCAAAAACTTCGTTTTGATTCTGCGGATAGAAATTCATTTCGCTTTCAGCACTTTGATTTGGGCAGCTTTCGAGAGTAAATAGCCAAGCAGCTACATTGGTTTCGTCTTTGACTCAAAGGTGTGATGATGACTTTAAAGATTTCAAATTTCTTTTCTTCTTAATTTTGAGATTTGCTCAAAGATGGCAATATCTTTAGTCATAAAATACCAGGAGGAAGGAAAGTTTGCCAAATTCAGTCCTTTAGGTACTCGTATCATTAGAGAAACAAAACATTTTAGGAACATTTAATCAAAACTTACCGTGCTATATAACCGGAAAAGAGGGGCATGTTTTTTTCTTGCTTTCATTTTTGTATAGCTTCAGACATTTGTATTTCTAAAATTACTGAGCACCTTCATATTGCTTTTATGTGTGCTTACGTCTATATTTACCTCATTAGATGTGAAATCTGAGGAGTGTTAAAAAACAATCGCAAACTCACTACTTATGTTAACATAAATAATATTTTCATAAAAAGCAACCCTATTTTCCAACCCCCCTCCCAAAGACATTAGTGAAAAGAATGGCATCAATTTACATTTTTCACAAATTATGTGATGTCTGACTTAATGAAAGACAACTGGAATCTTTTTCTTTTTTTTTTTTGGACTAGGTCTCACTATTTTTGCCCGTGGAACTGCAGGCTTAAGTTGCCCAGTGTACCACAGACTCAAGCAATCCCCAGCCTCAGCTTCCCAGGTTGCTGGGATTACAGGTGTGCATCACCATGCCCAGCTATATTTTTTTGGAACTAGGTCTCGCTACGTGTCCCTGGTGGGACTTGAACAGCGATCCCTGGTCGCAGTCGCGGCTTCCTAGGCTACCACTTACAGGCATGCGCACCATGCCCAGCCCAACTGATTCTTATTCTTCACACATTATTAACCCTCAAAGTGATAGCATCATCACGTATTGTGTAGCTTCTGTGAAATTGCATTGTACACACGCGGGTGGAGTGAGAGGGGCAAGCTATGCTGTCATTATGAAAACAGAAAATCGTTTGACTGAAAGGATCTTGGAATTGCTCCAAGAGGGATCCCATCTTTTATTCCCTTTTATCTTAATTCTTTGATAAATGAAACAGATTGAACTCATTTGGTAACTGAATTTCTTAAAAGCAAAATGTGATGAAGAGCAAGTCAAAAAGTATGTGAGCTTTACAGATATGACCAATATGTCTGAGGGCATAGTTTATATCAACTTAATACAGATATCTCCTGCATAGAAACTTCAAGCATAACTTAAATCTTCTGGGCATACTGAGGTTAAAACTGGAAAGAATATGGTTTCTTTGGTTAACATCTGGGTTCAGATCTCATCTAGATCATTTGAAAGTGATGTCATTTTGGTCAGGTCACTTGAGGGTTTTGTTTTCTCATCTGCAAAGTGGAGGCAATGGTAACAGACCAGCCCAGGGTGGTTGTGAGACTGTGAAAGCAATTGCATGGAGACACTTGATAAAGTTGTCGTGCAAATGTTACTGTGGACTTTCCATCATCTTTCTATTTACTGGTTCCACATTATTAAAAGTTCATTTTTCTCTCCTCCCCCCCCCACACCTCCATCAGAGTGAAGCCCAAACTGCCAAGGAGTTTATTAAAATCATAGAGCATGCAGAAAATGAGTATCAGGTAAGAAGATTTGAAATCAATTTCTCTAGATCTAGGCCCTTATTATTTTTGTATTAACATATTTTATTAGACCTTTGTGTCCTTTTAACATAACTAAACTGTTTTTCAGTGTTTGTAAGTGTGAAGACTGCATACCATTTTGATCCTAACCAAGACTTTGCCATTAGAGGAACGGTAGCCTTGGTTTTAGAAATAATATAGGTGGGAGCTAGGCACGGTGGCATGTGTCTATAATCCAACCTACTGGGAGGCTGAGGCTAGGTATCACTTGAGTCCGTGGGTTTGAGACAGCCCTGGGCAACATAGTGAGACCTAGTCTCTATTAAAAAAAAAAAAGAAGAAAAGAAAGAAAGAAAGAATATAGGTGGGGTTCTCAGCCTACTTCAGAGATTGGAGAGAAGCTCACTGGAAATATTCTGTCCTGTCTGTTCTTGTAGAGGACTCAGGCCTACCTTGCGCTACAGTGTTATTTTCTCATTCACCATCATCCCCTTTCTGCTCAAGCAACTTACCTTTAATTATCTATTGCAGACAGCGATTAGTGAAAACTATCAAACAATGTCAGATACCACATTCAAGGCCTTGCGCCGACAGCTTCCTGTTACCCGCACCAAAATCGACTGGAACAAGATACTCAGCTACAAGATTGGCAAAGAAATGCAGAATGCTTAAAGGCTAACTGTAGGATTCTCCAGCACAAGGGGGAAAAAAAGGCTTCACCACGTGGTCCTATGAAATAGAAGTGATTTATAAACGAGAGTGATATTTTGCTAGGGCTTTCCAAGTTAACATGTTTTATAACCTCATGAAATACTGTTGAACCTATAGCATTGTCTTGATTCTGTTGTGTTCTCTGCCATGTAACTTTCTGTTTTTACCATATCTACTTGTAAAAAAAATTTTTTTTAATTCTGCCACATTTTAATGATGGAGATGAACCCTGGAGTCATTTTACAGTTTAGAAGATGTTCCTAGCCATGAGGCCCTGTAACAAGATAGGTGGTATGGCCTGGACTGCTCTACCCCTCGCCTTCAGAGCACTGCTGGTATTTCAGTGGTTTTTACTGATCCACCAATGACCGACGCTATCTTACAAATTGTAGCTAAATGGAAAACACATTCCTCCTTCCCCTCCCACCCATGTATAGCATTTCATAACTGTCGTTTTCAAAAGTTTGAATTGGACTTTTCGCATCATTTTGGGGGGCCAAGGAAGTTTCTGGAAATTCCATAACAGCCAGCTTCTCTGGAGAAGTTGTTTTTAAATCCAAAGACTTGAACCACATTCCCTGAAAATGAACTTTCTTGCTTTCTCCCTTCCTTCATTGTCTCCCTTCAACCCAGAACCATTATAGTCATAAACATCTGCATTTTCAGAAGAGTTTTACCCATTTATTATTATTTTTTTTTAATATTCAAAAACTGCTGACATATTAGGGATGTAGTAGAGTATAAAACTTGAAAAATGCAGATGTTAAAGGAATAATAGATATCTTGTGCTTTAATACTTTGTGGCAGGATTGTACTATAAGCAAATGAACTAAACAACTATGTAAATCACAAACAGAAATTAAAAATGAACCAAAGTGAAAAGGATAACTTCCAGGCAGTATCTTTCTATTGTAACCTGTTATTTAAGGGAATACTAGTGATTTGTTCTAAATAAGGTGTAAAACGTGTTCCAAATTAACTCTTTCTCAGTCCTGCCTGCCAAGAACTCAAATGTAACTGTGATATCACAACCCTTCCCAGGTATATTGGCAGGTATATGTGTGATCTCAGACTATACAGGTGACATAGATATGATATGACAGCTGGTAATGGTGGATTCATTTACATTGTTTACAATTTATGACCAGGCCTTAACGGAAGGTCAGTTTTTTAAAAACCAAGTAGTGTCTTCCTTCCTGTCTCCAAAATACATGTCAAAAAAGAAGGGTATTTGTGCTTCAGCTTTGTTTTTGCTCAGTAATACAGTCAGGCAGAAATTATTTCCAGGTGACCCGTTGAGCTGTGTAAGCATTTGTTTATTTCAAATAAAATATATTTGTATTATTTGTCATTCCATCCATTCATACTACACTATCTTCTGTATCAGGTAGTCCAATAGAAATATACCTGTTTTGTTCTTAAATTGTCTGAGTCGTTCCTTTTTTTCTTAAGATAAGCTGTGGAATTGTATTTGATCTTATTTAGTGATGGTATAAGAAACTGGTTCCTGCTTTCAACTGCGAGAGACCTGAATAGCCAAAGACTTCCAAAGAACAACTCTTATTTTCTAAGTGTAAGCAGCGTCACTATGGATCATGCTGTTTTTCACCCAAAGGTGGTTCAAAGTTTTTGTCTTGAGTTTCCTAATTCTGTCAAAAAGACAAATTCTAGATCTCCACCTGTTCTTCCAGAAGGCAAGGCCCAAATATGGCTGAAGTCAAAGAAGGAATCCCCGCACCTTTTTCTCCCCTCCCAGAGAAGTCTGACTTAGCCATAGACATGAGAATGTCTGTCCCTGGCTCCCAGCAAAGAACTAAGAGGAGTTGCCAAGCTACCCTGACAGCCGAGGCAGGTCAAACCCCTAGCTTTTTTGAGGGGCATTTAGCTTTACAGGACTTCTGGGCAGACATTCAATATTCTTGCCTTTGCCTTTAAAGCTGTAACAGAGAGGTTGTAACCCAAAGAACAAAATAAACTTGTTTATATATTTTAAAAAAAAAAAGCTTTCTTGCTCAGCCACACCCCAGGCTGGCCCAGCAGTTTCCCTAGCTCTGCAAACTTTGGTAAAGTCTCAGTTTCCCAGCCATATGAAGCCCCTGATCATCTGTATAACCGGCAGGCAGTCACCCCTCCATGCCAAGTCCTGCCAAGACCTGGCTGTCTCGACCTTCTTCAGCCTTAATTGTGCCTATTTTATCACGTGCTGCTGGAAGTAGCCTGTGGCATCCTAGGGTGAACAATTGCCAGCCGGATGGAAAGGTGTTTTCTGTGGGCCTCGCTCCAGAATTTGGTTTGGAACATACTGCAGCAGACTGATTCTGGAGCCGGGGTGGTCGTGCTGCTCCAAGTGTCCGTGCCTGTTTGCTATTAAGACGAAACGTAGACACTTGGCCCATACTACACCTGTAATCCTAGTTACTCAGGAGGCTGAGGCTGGGGATCACTTAAGTTTGCAGGGTTGAGACAACCCTGGGCAACATAGTGAGATCTAGTCTCTTAAAAAAATTTTAATTAAAAAAAAAAAAAAAGACAAAACGGAGACACCAGACTCATCGAGGTTCAGACCCTGGCACATTCGCTTCAAGCTCACCAAAGATGAATAGGTATCTGAATGGCAATTTTTTTTTTGGGGGGGGAGAGGGGGGAGACTAGGTCTCACTACTTTTGCCCATGGAGCCACAGGCTCACGTTGCCTGGGGTACCAGGGACTCAAGCAATCCCCAGCCTCAGCTTCCCAGGTAGCTGGGATTCCCAGGTAGCTGGGATTCCCAGGTAGCTGGGATTCCCCAGCTATTTTTTGGAACTAGATCTCGCTGTGTTACACCCCGAGCGGGACTCAAACCACAATCCCTAGGCCTAGCAGCTTCACAGGCTGAAGCTTACAGGCACGAGCCACGGTGCTCGGCTTTGAATGGCAATTTATTAATTTGCAATTTTATGGAGAACTGAAAGTGGGTAAAAAGAGATTTTCTGACTTTACTTAACTGTTTACTCCTATCCGCCTGCTTCTCTCTCCAAAGCAGGCTACAAGCAGTACTTAACTGGATACAGCTATCTGCCTGCTTTTCTCTACAAAGCAGGCTACACACTCTTCATTAGCATTTTCACTGATCACCTTTACCATTGATATGCAAAAGCCAGCCAACTTCTCTCAGCTCCAAAAACTGCAGAAAAGAAAAACTTTAAAACACAGTTTAAACTTTCCATTTGTGGGTTCTTACCATCATCCTCAGCCTTTTTTAACCAAAATATCAAACCAAGACTATCAGTGCAGTGCAGACTAATTTATTTTTAACAAAGTGATTTCTAATTATCCTATTAACTACAAAAGAAACATGTAAGACTCAGAATACTTCAACATTGTCCAAACCCTTTCTCAGTATTGTCCAAAGTCCTTTCCCAGATTGCCCCAAATATCCTCAGTCTCTCAGTCCTAATCGTCTCACCAATGTCCAGTCAGAGT